>JARJDZ010004207.1:0-28227 GCA_030264555.1 Aleochara sp. GC000083 | reverse complement strand
CACATTTTCATCAATATCTCCGAAACTAATGATCCGATTGCATTCAAATTTTCAGGGATTGTTTATTATATATTCATGGACATATTTAGCGATGTGCAATATCGGGAATCAATTTGTTCATAAATTATTAATGTTTATAAATAAAAGGGATTAATTTTTCTTACTTCAAACGCGATTTTCTCGCAAACTGCTCGGCCGATTTCCACCAAATTTGGAAAATAAACTAATAACACTAAGATGCTTAACGTATTGTGAGTGCAAAAGTTGTAAAATGACCGCGGGTGGCACTTAACTATGAAAAATGAAATAATCGGTCAATTGTTTCATACGTTTATTTTGTTGTAATTTCAATCGATTCATTTGACATCAATCAAATCTAGCCCTGAATGCTACTGATAGATCATGATCTCTCTGGACCGAATTTACCCGAAAGAGCGTTTCATTCCGAGCATTACATACCAGCTCGTTTCACTCCCTATAATTTCTTTCACAGCGCGCCAAAAGAAGTTTTCACTTCAAAAATAATTGCAGGTTTTTAGAAATCATTGCAATGCTCTTTTTTGCATGTTTTATGACATGGAGTAAAAAACGTAGTGTTGATTCGTTTGCAGGACACTTAAATTGTATCATTGCATTACTGTATTTTAATGCTTGCAAAGATGGGATAGCAATCGGTGTTCCAGTAATATTGCCAGGCCACTTTCAGTCGTAAACAAAAAGTTAGAGTGCATAGTCGGCTCATTGATTAAATATGCAAGCTACTTTTAATGTATTTACTTGCTGTTCAAATTTTTCCTATTAACTGCGCATTAATCGCAGAGATCTTATTGATTCAGGACTGAAATTAAACGCGTCTAAAGTGGAACTTTAATTGAGGAACAGTTAGTTTTGATAGTATTCAGCTCCTCGATTTTAAGACGGTAGAAATTTTTATAAAAATAAAATCCTGTGAAGAATATTTATGCTTATAATATAAAAACATTGTTTGTGTTGAAAATCATTATTCGTATTATGCGTATTATTGTTTGTTGAAAGTTGAATAATTTATTTATTCATAAATTCTAGGATTTATATTATTTCTGAATTACAAACCAGCGCACTCGACAGACGTTGTCCTGTATACATGACATTAATTTAGAATTTCTCTGAAAAAAATATCATTGAAAAGGGATTTCGCTAAAAAATATTTCGCTGTTTCTGAAACTACAGAACCGATCTGAAAAATTCGAAAGACCTGTTTTTCAGCAACATAAACGTATGTAATACCGAAAATAAAATCTGAAATAAAATAATTGGTTCGCTGAAATTTGGCTAAAAAATAATATCGCTAAAAAAGATTTTCGCTATCTCTGAAACTACTGAACCGATCTGAAAAATTCAAAGAATCTTTTGTTCATTAGTATCTAACGAAAAAGATGCGAAGTTTACTCATTCTTTGCAAATTTCATTTATATTCTACAAATATAATGGAACACACATGGAGATTATGTGCGCTGATGAGGACTTTAGTTTAATAACTGAGTGAACTTAAGTCAACTTAAATCCGATATGGATTAAGTTGCATGTTGTACTTGTAGCGTCCTCTAGGCAGCTGAATCAGACTTAATGATATTCAAATTTATGTAGATTCCATTAAAAGTTGCGAAAAGTTTTTGTTTCCTGTTTGAACGGGAAACGCAATGACATTGAGGTTGCGCGTGCAGAAATAAACGCTGACTTGTTATTGTCTGGTAGCAGCGTTCGTTGTGGAGTGCGCAATTCGCGATAATGAAGCAATCAGCGTTTCGCACGTGATGTGCTCACAATTTCCAGTTGTACGTTGAACATGAACCTGCTGAAGGCAGCGTCCGATGAAAACAAACCGCCATGTGACTCCCACTTTTCGAGGAAACGAACCAAGCGAATGGAACGGCTGAGTACATCATGCGCAAGTGGCTTAACCAACCTACGCTCTGGCGGCTAGTTTGCACAACTCGCTTTATCATCGCCAGCCGAAACATCACGCATTGCGCGTATAAATAGCTGGACAGAACGGGCGCACGTCGAGAGAACGTTCACTTTCTGCTGCCAGTCGGTGAATCGAAGGGCGAAGAAGCCGTCGACGAAGAACAAGAAGTGCAACCGTCTCTGCTGAGTGCGCCCTCAAGGTGAGCCTCATTCATTTGTTTCATATTAGTTGATGTCTGACTACGGCTACAATTGTCAGACAAATCAAGTGTGACAGATATATTTCAAATTGATTTTCTAGAAAATTGCTGCCACGATGTACTTCGCCGTCAATCCGGTCTCGGACCTGAAGACTGCGCCCAACTATGATGGGGTCCTCTACGTGTGCACCTCGAATGTCCCTTCAGATGGAATTTGTCCGCTAGCGAATGCTGTGCAGACTGCGTGCAAATATGACCCAACGGTGACAAAGGAGGCGCGTATTCTGCCATTGCCCGAAGTTGCTGCAGGGCGGCTAATCGTCTCATCCACGGGGACCATCGATCCAGACTATGATGACGTGCGGTCGTTCCGGGACGCAGCCGCAAAAGGCGTGAAGAAGGCTTTGGACGCCGGCGTCAAGAGGCCGTTGCTCTACCTTCAGGAGCATCCCGACTTCAAGGACGCTGATTTAGTCACTCTTCTTGGAGTCTATGAAGCTCTGCACGTAGTAAGTAATTTTTGCAAACCCTTTCTTCTTTGTATGGTAACTTTCAGAAGATACATTACATAACTTGGGTGGTTTTGGTTCCTGTTGGAATTGACCATTAAGCGCAATATTGACAATGAGATTTGCAATGAGATATCAAGGCCACTTGATATTTGCACATGCAATCCTTTATCAGTTGATTAGATGGTTGCAATTTGCACATTCAAAAACATTAGTAGTTATTTGTAAGTTTAGTACATGCGCTTCCATCTATTAACGAATTTCTGAAGATCTTTCATCAATTTGAATTCATTCGAAAATTCAGTTTCATAACTTTTAAAAAGGTATCATATCAAAATTTATTATTAAGCAATCAAGATAAGAAAATTCAAGATTAAGTTCGTTGCCTTGACTGATAAGCCTTAAGTTACATGATAACTGTTTGAAAATCTGATGAAATATTTAATTTGGAAAGTTTTCATTTCATTTCATATCAACCAAAATTCATTTGTATGCATAAAATCAACAACATTTAACAATATCAGAAACCCTACTAAGCACAAACAAAGGAAAACAATAACAACTATTGTTTGAATACAAATCATCGAACTGATTAAAGTCCAACTGCATTACTCACAATTATTGCATGATTTATTTACCAACTTATCAGTTTACTCATCAACTATTCTACTTGTAGCCAATCCAAATAAGAGAGTTGAAACCAAAAAATCTACCCGTAATCGAACATCTTGGAGTGGTCCATAAGAACCCCGCAAAACTGGATGACCTCTTGAAGCTCGCCAAAGCTCTGGAAGAAGGACGCATCGTTGGTAGGGATATTGGTGATGGAGATCCAGAACGAATGGCTCCACCTCGAGTTCGACAATACGTTGAGGAACACTTCAAAGAATCCTGCATCAAAATCGAAGTCGTTGACGAAGAGAAATGCATCCAGAAGGAATATCCTCTCTTCGAGGCTGTTAATCGTGCTGCCAGCGTTGTCAAACGCCATAAAGGTTGCATCATCTTCCTGGAATATGATCCTGGATGTGAAGTCAAAGAGACTGTGATGCTTGTAGGAAAAGGTGTCACCTACGATACTGGTGGTGCTGATATCAAAGGTATTAAAAATTGTTAAAAATCAAAGGATTTTTTAGAAATATTGTTGTTTTTAGCTGGAGGTGTTATGGCTGGAATGTCCAGAGATAAATGCGGAGCTGCAGCCGTTGCAGGATTCATGAAAACCGTTGCTGAACTGAAACCGAAGCACGTTAAAGTCATCGCAGCGATGAGCATGGTGAGAAATAGCGTTGGATCAAATTGCTATGTGGCTGACGAATTGATAAAAGCACGCTCTGGGGAATTGGTGCGTGTTGGTAACACGGATGCTGAGGGACGGATGGTTATGGCTGATGTTCTCTGTCGTGTAAGTTTTACATCAAATTTGAATTATATTCAAAATGGAGGTGTATTGTTGGTTGCCTATAGTGCATACTGTATTGATGAAATTTTGATTTTAGATGAAGGAACTTGCAATTTCGGAAGTGAATCCTCATTTGTTCACTGTTGCCACTCTTACTGGTCATGCCTGTTTGGCTGTTGGTGATGGATACTCTATTGGTACGTTTCTTTGATGACATCTTTAGTTTTACAACGTAATCAACTCATTGAAATGCAGTTAATTAACGTTTAATCATGTGATAAACGGTTACAACCGTTGGTGATGATACCGAGAGATAGTTATGATAATTGCAGCAAACGTTAGAATTACGCGGTAATGATTCGTATGAATTGGCAGCATCGTTTGAAAGGTGTACGCGAATGTACCGCTCAACTTTTCTCTTCAATGTTACCGTTGTACAAGAAGTTAATCCGCTAACTTTGATGTGCGTTAGTGTACCTGCGAAATGAAAAAGAACGGATAATCAATCATTCGCATCTCTCATCATCTGAGAAGTCGTTTCATCAATGGGCGCGCGCATTAACCGTTTTTTTTTTTCAAATTGCGGGACGCGAATCATCGCTCAAAAAGTCTTCATTTCATCACTTGAGGCCTATTCATTTCGATGGTCACATCTCAGCGCGAGGCGTCATTACGCTGCTGAAGAGCTTGTAACTGTAATCAACAACTGATTTTTGACGCGCTGGAAAAAAGTGGAACATCATGTCAATTAAAGAAATGTACAAATTCGTTTGGTACAGTTAGACCAACACTCATCATTGGGTCTTGTTGTACAGCCCCATGCGATATTCGTGACCTAGTCTAACGTTTAGTCAAGATGGGTTTCTGGTATTAAAATTAATGGTAACGGATTTTAAATGAACGTTTTTTTACTGAAAGATTTTGAAATTTGGAGCGCAAATTTGTAACTTTAAAGTTGATCAATACCAAAAGGTACTTGAAGTTTCTGAATAAAGTAACTGTACATTTGGAGGCAGAAATAAAGCGTCCAAACACAAAAGTGAACGGTGAGTGGAAAGAAAGGATGGACACAACATTGGCCGAAAAAAAGAGAAAAGAGAAAAAATGCACCGTTTGTAAAGAGATCTCTTCATTTCTCCTCGATTGCGGATGGCGATGTGCCGCAATGAATGTGTCCGCTATGTGTCCTCGTTTTGGCGCAAAACTACCGATACATCTAGCGAATCACAAACGAAACGTGACCCGTTCCGACCCGGAATGGGAAATGGGATGTTCGTATACGACTTGATGTTTGCTTGGCCTTTCTTTCTTTCTTTCGTCCACGACGTCGTCTTTCACCTGAATGAGTTCGCGTGGACGAAGTCGCATGCAGTCGATGTGAATGCAATCACATTTCACGTGTTGATTCACTGATTGAGTACAGTTACACTTAACTGCAACTCATTTCTATTCCACGTAGTGATTTCTCTGTTTATGCACGTGGACATCTTGCGACACGGCGATTAATTAATTAACGAATTGTTTGTTGTTCTTGCAGCCATTGACAATGGGCCAGCGCGGAAGGCAGGTGTCAGCGGCAGATTGCAGAAATCCGGAGAGTTGGTGGGCGACCCGTTCGAGGTATCAACACTTCGTCGTGAAGATATCGCCTTCCATCGAGGAAAAGCGGCCGGAGATGACATTATGCAATGCAATAATTTACCCTCGTCGCGCACGGCGCGGGGACATCAAGGACCTGCTGCGTTCTTGTTGCTCGCTTCCGGTCTGGACAAGCACGGATCCGGAAGTGAGGTGCCCATCAAGTACAGCCATCTGGATATTGCGGCGTCGGGAGGCAGTCTTCCGGATCCGTCCACTGCAGCGCCCGTTCTTGCGCTCGCTAAGGCATTCCTCTTCTAATTTAGTTTTCGTCTTTCTACATGTATCACGATTTATGATTATGAGATTACCTCACTTTCAAATAAAATATTTGCAGCTTTAATTAAGATAGCCCTCGCTCGATATAGGTTTTAATTACTTCGCCCTCTTCTTCTGCTTTTTCTTCATCTGGTATTCCGATAGATTTATTGGATTGGAGGAGGAAATTAAGAGCGGTTGGACTCATTTTGGCAATGAGGAGAAGTGGTCGTAATTTCGCGATACGATGGAACTAATCAAACCACGAGCACCTTTCTTCCTCAAATAGCAAACCCCAAGCAATAAATATTGCAGCCATGGATGGTCTTCTCTAGGCATATGCCATCATCATCATCCATCTGCTATTTTTTATATGCACTTCTCTGACGCTCTTTTTCTTCCGCTCTTTTTTTAGGTTTTTTATGGTCTATCCCAATTTGGCTATGGTTCATTTAGAATTTAATTCGAATCCGAAGTTGGCGATATCAGTTGCCCCAAGTTTGCATCTATCAATGTTTCTCTGAGTTTCTAGCTTTTGGGTTCATTAATGATAATTGGATTGCAATGGGGAATTTATCTTCATCGAATTTAAGATAGTAATCTATTTAGTTTCTTGTTTTTCGCGATTATTTTTCCTTCCTTCTAATTGGGAGTTGCGATGGTACAAGTGGTTCAAGAGGTGAAAACTAAACCTGGCCAGGTAAAAGTAAAAGGGTTCTTGTGCAATCTGTGAGGAAGCTGATGTTTTGGGTCTTCGACTATGGGTGAAAAAAATGGGTTCTTTCCACACAAAAAATTCGGATAAGCACGGTCATAGAAAACGAACTTTGTCGGGAAAAGATGTAAACGATTTTTATTGCCTGTTTAGTACTTTTCTATCTCCAAAGAAAAAAGTGGCAGTGAAAGTATTGTAAACAATAAAAAATATAATAAAAGTAGTAAAAGTGTAAGTGAATTTTATGATTTTGTAGGAAGTACCAAAAGAAAGGGTTAAAAAGGGTTGAAAACGTGGCATGACTAATAATTTTATTTTGCATTGGTAAATGCAGACATAAGCAAAAAACCATGAGAAAAATAGGAAAAAATTCTACTTCTTGGAGCGGCATTTTTGTAGTTTCTGTTATTTTTTACAAATATCTTCAATTATTTATATTTTCTTATCGTCCTTTTCACAGTACTATAGAATAATTGAAATTACCAAAGGTCATAGTTCATTTATGATCTTTTCGGAAAATTTAATTGTAACCATATTTTGTTGATGCAAAGTTATTTAGGATGCAATAAATGAAAACTTATGCAATCATTTTAGTATTTTACTGCCTATAATTAAAATTAGACTTCAAAATTGACTCATCAAGTTTACAACACTTGTAAAAATATAAAAATGATAAAATACCCAAATATCGTAAAATGAAACTATATGTTTTACGCAATATCTTTACAACTGTGAAAAGAAAATATTTCAAAGTTATTTGACAGGATGGGAAGCTTTCCGACTTTATTTTACCTGAAACTCATAAAATTTGCAAACTTTTTCTGTGCATAATGTAAATTTGCTACAAATTTGTAAGTTATTACGCCATTTGCCTTCATTCATTGCCATATTATGCGAATCATGACTGTGAAATTGACTGCAATTGTCCCAAAAATTCAAAATGCAAATTTCATGACAACAAAACTTCAAGGTGATAAATTTTCCGAGTTACCTGCACCAAAATTTCAACCATTTTCGAACAGTGGTTCCTAAGCAAGGGAGGGCATTTAATTACCGCTTGTGAATAATTATTTTAGAATGGAAAATGAAAAATTAATGCGAAGATTAATTGCATATGTATGCACCAAGAATGATAATGTTATTATGATTTAATCTAACGGTTACAGGTTGTAATTTAATTCTGTCATATTTTTTGTCTTTTGCAAAAGAACGCGCACATTGCGCGTTTATGCGATCATTGCAAACTCTGCGATTTCAATGCCAAATGCGTCGCCAATATTTTCGATACGAATGCAATAGCCTTGTGATAATCAATCGCTACGAAATGTCGTCCACAATTACAATCATAGATTACAAGTGTAACAAATTTGCCTTCTACAGGAGTTTGCAAAAAATATTGTGCGAAAATTCATTCAAGAAAATTTTTAATTTGGTACCACTTTTTAGTTGTCAATTCAAATTGTAGAATTGAAAATGATTGATTACTAATTTTTAGGAGGAACGAAATTTGAAAATTTGTGTGATCAATCCCCTGTAGATAATTAACCTGTGGTTGGTGATTGAACAGATTTATTTATGTCTTAAGGACCGCGATAAAAAGGCGTTCACAAACATGCAATCAATGTCTTTACAACCGGCGGACAAACATTGCAATGACGACTTCCAACGCAAGAGCAGAACAAGTGGCTCTGAATTATAAATCGATTGCTGGGATCGATAAATCGTTTGATCGGCCATTTGACCGTTCAGGCGTATGCTTCGCACACATTCGCATATTGTGCACTTCCTAAGCACGAGCCATCCTTGACCAACATTACCACCATCACCCATGGATTATTTACAATGATATGCGATTTGCAATGATGGCGAACTGCATTCGATCTCAAATTATTTATTTCAAACTTCTCGAATCGCACGTCATCATCATTGAGATCGAAGCAGGTAGATTATTGTTTGGTGACTTTTTATGAGACTTCAATCACGTCAACAATCATGTTCATAAATATGGAATTAGAAGGATTAATAACATTCGATGATTAGAGCATGATAAAGACCTTGCGGTTTGATCAATAACCTTGCACATTCTGTTATTGCAATTTGTTCTCTTTTTTATTTCACCTTATAGATATGTATTTCTTTGTGTCGATTCAGCTGCAACCATTTTTTGCGCTTAATTGAAGACATCACATATTCTCGAAGAATTACCCACATGCAGAAAAGCACGAAAGAAAAACGAGAAGGCGCTCCAAATGAGCCTTGAACTTTAATTACGAGTAAAGTAACTCAACTCATTTGTTTATTAATTAATCGCGAGTCGGTGATCGTCTCGTGCATTCACATCCATGCCATCGATCAAGCATCACATGTCTGGTGACAATCACCAAACAAAAGTTATTTATAACGTGGAAACGTGACCATCAAGAATTCTACTTCTTGGGAAAATTACCAGAAGTTACTAAATTCATTCTTGATGTTCGCATCATCCAACTAAAGTTTCTTGTTGGTAACGAACATTCAAAAAATGTACAGAACCAAAATCATGTGGTAACACTTTCTTGAGATGGTAGTTCTTTAAGAAAAGAAAATTGTTGAATTTGATGATGAAAATCAACGTTGGGCTATTTACGGCACCAAGTGAACACACCTCGTGCACGTTGTCGACCTCAAACTACCTCAAACAATACGCAAGACGAAGAGGTCGCGTAAATTCTTGCAATGCGAACGGATTTATTTACGCATGCAAACTGTGTGCGTATGCACTAGCAGTCGAAGATGGGAATCGTTTGGTAGCACATAGGAAGAGGGTACCTTGTTGATCGAGTGCGCCAAAGACATAGCAACTCACATTCGATTGTAGCAAACAAAACCAAACCGAACCGAGCCAAGGCATTGAAAGAAAAAGCGAAAAGTCTGTCCGAAGAGGAGGTTTATGTGTTTGGCTGCATAGACAAACGAGACCTCAATGCTGAATGCGTTCGCGGTCACATTTGTGACATTGCATTTCCTTCATGTGCGATTTGCACACACACACACACATAACTGCAAGTGTGACTTCGCGTACGCAGAAGAAGTTGGAAATTTATTTCCATCGTAGAATAACAATGAATGAATGAAGAGTGTTCCAATAATGCAAATTTCCAGCAGTAGAAAATAATCGTAGGAAATTTATACGCAAATGTTTCTATGGGCCAAGGATGACCATTTAAATATGTTTGTGTTTTAATTCGTAGTTTGATAATATTCATGGAACGTGTTGGTATTCATTCAAAAATTCGCGAAAACATATTCAAGTAGTTGATAGTGGTGATAATGCACGTGCCCAAAAACAGATAAGAAGACGAGAGGTAATAAATTTCGCAATAGTTTTGCATATTGTGCGCTAAATTCAATGATTTTTCGCCGAAATTCGTGGTGATAAGAAAATGATTATGATTTTTTGGTTTGAAATAGCGACTCGTTATGCATGCGAATAAGTTTGCATTTTCAAATGGAATTCTGCACATTGCCATTGCATAATCGCATAAACATAATGAATGCAATTTGTTTGTTGTTTGTTCGATTGGCACTCTTCTGGCGCACAATAGAAAAGTCATTGAAATGCGTTTGCAGTTTGCATTTTATGCGTCTCTTGGTGCCAAAGAAGTTGGAAAGGACACAAACGTGCATTGCATCCTTTCCACGGGGGCTTTGGGTTACTGGACTCACATTCGGTTTCATTCAACGGTACAACCAATAATTACAGCCACGATTCTTCGCTCTGGCTAATAATTCAAACACATTCAAAAATGTCACCTTCATCCATACGACAACATCTTCGTGAAGCTCTGTTTTGGCCTCATGGTAACTTGGGCGAAACCCTCCAGGGAATGGACCATAATTGAGTTATTATTCATCCATGGTGTCCAAACATGTCATAAAACACCTCCCTGGAACGTCTCAAAAGACACCGAAACGAAACGACGAACGAAATGAAGAGTGCCTTGCGCAATGGTCACGAATAATCAAGATAATAAATGGGCAAATTGCGTAAAAATGCACTTCTCCCAAAAAACCACCCAGGAAGCACGAACAAAATGCAAAAACCGTTGCTTTCCACGAAACGAACGGGACCAGAGCATCCGAAGCGAAAACCAAACAAGAAAAGGCAAATAAAGCGAAAATTACAAGTGATCAACCTTCGGGTTTGGTTTTTGGTATATTGGTCGAGATGAAGGTGAAGATTCATCATTTTGTTGATGCCCTGCATTATCGTTTGGTTGCTGGAGAAGGCTAAAGAGGAGAGAAATAAAACAAAAATGAAATGAAAAAATACTGAAGGAAGTTGCTTGCTGGCCCTTTCTTGGTTGCATCGAAGAATACCTTGTTTTCGGCGCTCTTGCTCTGGTTGTTGGTGATGGGTCGTTTCATCCAGCTTCGTTTGTTTGCTCGTTTTGTAAATGAACGCTGAAGAACTGTTCGTCGTACAGATGGATGGATATTATAATGGGGTGCCTTCGAAAATAATATGTAATGCGGAAGAGAATCGAATGTGACCTAACGGGACATTGCGCCATCGGTGGCGAAGAAGTTAAAAAAACACCAACGAAGAATCGAGAAAAAAACAAGGAACCACACACCAACAGCACCCAAATGCACCACAATCCATTTATGAGCAGTTTTTTCTTGATCGTTGATTGTTTTTTATTTTGGTTTATATCTTTTGATTTCCTTATGATACTTTCATTATTACTAACAATACAATAAGAAACAGACAATTTTTAAAAATTTTACTATATGAGCTGTTAAAAAAATGAATGGTAACAAACGATGTATAGGATGAAATAATTTGCAATAATTTTTAATTTTGAAAGACAATATGCAAATTTGCTCGAAAGAAATGATTAAAAACAAAAATATCTGAAGTTTGATAACTTTTAAAAAGTTTTATGTTGTATCGAAAATAGTCCTTATTAAATTCAGTCCTTATTTTATCACCTTAAAATTTAACAATTTAATATTTGAATAATACCATAAGATTACAAATTTATTTCCAAATGAATGTCTTAAAAGTTTGCTTATCATGAAATAATTAAATTGTATTTTTTGTAAATAAAGGATAATAAAAATCTTAATTTCTGATATCTTCATTTTTGGAAAAGCTTGTTAGATAAAAAATTGCTCTAAATCAAATTTAAAAAACATATAAGTTGATAAATTTATGACATGTTAAATCGTTTTGAGAATTAATTTTAAATCGAACATTTATTGCAAGTGAATTTTGTAATAAACCCTCAATAAATATGCATTGATATTGGAATATAAAACATGCAAATTTTGTGTAATTTACCCAAAATAACATCGACGATAAGCGAGCCAAAACAAGCAAATTCCAATATTCATACCATCGAATAGTTGATAAATTATAAATATGGATATCCATATGGTTACTATCTGTAATGGCTAGGTGAATAGATTTGGTATGACTGAGTCGCATGTATTTATGATGGGCTTAATGTTAGTTTATTGACCTATGGTACATTCGTTTCGATTGTGTCTGGCTGCTCTCCATGTCCATGGGTCTTCATGGAACCCATGGATGTTAGTGCGCGCACGATGGGATCACATCGGATCACATTATGTACCATCATCATCATCATCATCATCATCGCCGAATAGGACACGGAATATAGAAAGAACCGAAACTATACATACCCATCGCAATCCAGCTCGAATCGTCTGGTCCATTGTACGAGAAAGACCATCAAGAATTAGTTGAGGCATTGAATCATGAATTTATGGATTTACGAGGTGACAACTCCGGTAATTCATTAAGGATAATCAGTGAATCCATCGTACTTCTGAAGATCATCATCAATAATACGAGATAAAATATTGGAACCCATGAAATGCAAAATATGGTATCTTAGGGAAAAAACTGATAATACACGACAGAAATCACGTAGGCATCAAAATTTATTAGCTTCCAATCATTTCAGAAGAAAAACAAAACATTGATGAAGCTAACTCATTGATGAAGCGCGAACGATGAATATGAAATGAGCGAATGAGAAACTACAAGGAAGAAACGTACCAACAAACTCGAATCCAAAGTTCAATCGGTCTGCCCACGAATGAGGAATTTCTCAACATTCTACAATTTTTTACTCGTCCAAACCAGACGATTGTTACAAACCAGTAACTTCATTCATTCGATTTAATTCAATTCAATTCCAAATCCAACTTTTCCAAAATCAAGATTCAAATAATCGTTGGTACCTTTTTAATCTTCCCAGGATGATCTCTTAAGATCCATTTAAGATATTAGTCAATTAGTCGTTGGTAAATTATATGATTGGATTTCGAGAGAAGATGAACTTCTGGCTTTGAAGAAAATTTGTGCGTGGCCGATGTGGCCAATGTACAAATAAATTATTTCGTTGCTATCGCAATGCCAATGCCCATCATTCGGATGGGATGCTAAGTGTTTCGATGTGTGTGCTTAGTTATGATGATTACATAAGAGTATTGGTAATTAGCATTTAAATAACGAACATGACACACGAACAAGAAGACGCGCAAAGAAGGAACGCACCGCGGTCAAATGTGCGTGCCATCATCGAAGAACGAATTTCAACTCGTTGAAGATGACCGCAAGAAGAACGATTTGTTCTTCAATCAGGAAAAATCCAAAGTTTTCAAACCAAGTTTAAAATAAAATTTCATGAAATGATTCAGCAAGATTCAAACTAGGTAAATTGTTTTGGTGGGTTTTATCACCAATATTCGCATTGTGCTAATTAATTATAATTACATCAGTTCCTAATCGTAATTTTCCAAACTTTGAATTTCCATTACAAATTCCCTGATTTCATTTGCGACTCGATGAATAATCCGATAATAAATGTGAGCGATAAAGCGAATGAACTTTGTAACAAAACCAATAAAATTTGAACCAAAACTGCTAGGAAAAAAAAACAAAGTCTCACTTGCTTGTTCAATAAGCGACTGATAAGGCACACCTTTGATAAGCAAATTGGGATCGCATGCATAATCACGTGCGTTCAATTTACTTTGGCTGATAATGAAATAATAAAAATTTGGTTTATTTCCGTGTAAGTTTCAACAATTTTTCTACATCATGTGTTTTCAAAACCTTCATCCTAAGTTGATGTCAAAGGAGTCGATGAAATGGTCTTATGAAATGGATTGTAGGGACGGATTCAAAATGAGAAAGGAAAAAAGTCTTCTAATTTATGGCAAAATAACGAGAAACATGAAGAAAACGTTGCATAAACTTATATTGTTAATCGTCGATGTGCTCCGATCATCGGTTCGTTCGGGCTTCTCTTCCTCATTCCTGCACCATGCGAAAAGCACGGTGCGGCCCCATGGAAGATCTGCAGCCAAAAACAGAGAAAGCCCGAAGGAAAAGAGAAGAAATGCGCCCGAATAAAGGCAAAACGCGCCTGCAATCCGACAAATGCAGCGCGAACCCAACATGCGACCAATGCGCAAGAACGATCTTCGACAGATGCACGCCGATTAAATTACTAAATAAAATACCAATCGATTGGAATATCGCCATCCACGATGCGTTTGGATATCCGCATACATGGATAGCTGCTCGATGGTCGGTCGCCAATTTGGATGGGAAGTGCTCGTCTGGCTAGGAAACCATCGGCAGCCACCCAACAAAGACGGGCACGGAAGGAAATCTTCAGAGCGCGGTTTTTTATAGCGGAAGCGACCATCCCGTAAAAAACGAAAGCAGAAAGAACAATCTACGAAGGATGGTAAAAAAGCAGCACGTGCACATTTTTTGTACCTTGAAGGTATGATGATTTTTCGACAATATGACACTTCTGTTTTTTTACGGTGACATCTGCCACGTGCTGCAACCACTGAAGTGCTTTTTTATCACCCGACATGTGCGGTTACATTGTGTGATTTTTGGCTGTGCATGCGCCCAAAAAAGAGATAACAATTAAGAATACATAATCGAAAATTCCATACAAAAAACAACAACAACAACGTGTATGAATTAATCGACGTTTATCGACATGTGGCACGTGTAGACACCTTCGAGTGGAGAAAGACGGAAGTCAATACTTCTTGGATCATCGATATGATCAATGCACGATTGCATCGATCGAGTGCATTGTGGACTTGGTTTTGTGGTGGGTTGCCTCCACGTTTCTCTATCTGTTCGCCGATGATATTTCACTGCAATTATACTTTATTTCGCACAATAATGATGGTATGCTGCCACAATGGCCGCCTTTCCTATAATAGCTTCGCAGTGTTTGTCTTCGGCGAGCGCAACCAGGAAGTTATGCCCATAGAGTGCACGTAATCATCGAAGGCGGAAATATCTTCCGCGATCATCATCTGGAAATTCGGATTCGAAGCATTGGATTTTCGCCGATGGCTCGCCTGCTCGGTGTTGGGTATAGTAAATATTTGTCTATATTTAGACCTCGGGAGTGTTTTTGGACGGCGTGCACGAGGAATTCGAACGCGCTGGGAGTTCGCGTATCAGCTGGTCTCGCGGACGCGCGCTTCTTGTCTCCATGGCTGTCGAATGGCACAAGACGTCGATGGCCGCGCTGAGCACCAACTGACGTCATAGGTGAATGACTCGTTGGCGACGACGTCACGACGGTTCAATGGCAAATCGCGACCCAGATCTGTTCCATCGCGGCCGTATGGCAACTTTTCATCGAGGCGCGCATTCACGCACACTGCATACTCGCCTCGCGTACACACTACACACTACACGCCATGATACTATACTATATCATGAAATACTATTACGGGCTACTATGCTGGTTGCTTTGCCGAAGGAGTGCTCCTGAGGAATTCTTCGGCTTGGACAAATGGTCGTTGCTTTTTTGCTTGTTTCAATGTTTTCTGGATTCAGGCCATTCAATTCAAAGTTCTGAAAGCTTCACATTTATCAACTTTTAACAATTGCGTACTTCATAGGTAAAGATAACAATTTTAGAATGAATTTTCTTTTCTGGATTCAAATCTTTCAATTAAAAGTCAAAAGTTTGAGATGTAGCAATTGAGTACTTCATGAATAGAGATAATAACATTTTCCAAATTTTGATATTTGTGTACGTGATAAATAGAAATAACAATGTTTAAAAGTATCTTATTTTCAGGATCCAATCCATTCAATTAAAAACTAACTTCAAGATCTTCATATTTATAAACATGTAGTAATTCTGTACTTCACAGATAGAGGTAACAGTTTTTGCATGGAATTTCTTTTCTGAATTCAAACCATTCAATTAAAAGCTTCAAGGACATCATGAATCATTTATCAGCAATTTAGCAACTTCATAGGTGAAGAACCTAAAGTTGATAGTCATAGATCACAATTTTGGTTTCATGTCATAAAAACTTCCAGAATTTCTCTATCTGTTTATAAATGCAATTTTGTACTTTATGGATGAGAAAAATAATTTTTGAACGAATTTTGTTTTTAGACAACAGATCATTCAACTTAAATCTTCCAGAACTTCACGATTCATTTATCAACACGATTTACTATTGTGAACTTCATAGATGACGAAACGAAATAGGAAGTTGAATTTTGCTCTTCTATAAAAAATGGACTTATAATCAATCCTCAGACCCCAAATTAAAGATATATTGCAGACTTTAATTCTGAACGGTTGTCAGCTTGAGATGTTTGCGGATTTCTACCTGACTTTCGGAAGCACATGTCGTCTTTCCACCCTTTTCCTCAATGCGGCTGCCTTTCAATTCCTCTTCTATGACATAAGAGGCTGATGATGATCGAAATGATGTGGGCTTTTGATGGGGCGCACGTGTCGCCCACGATTGAAAGTGTAATTTGATGCGAAACCCCTTTTTAGCCACCACTTAACAATAACAAGACAGCAGCCCTCGCATAAAGGGTTCGCCGTCTTCTCCGGTTTGGTTTTTTTTTGCCCAGACAAACTGCAATCTACGAGGAACCCAAGAAGATGATGAGGAGCCAAAAAAAGACTTGGCAATAGATAGAAGAATGGTTTCGCACAACATTAAACATTGAAACGTTTCGTACGTTTGCCACGCGCCTAAAGTTTTTTTCCAACCATCTGCCGAGGGTGAATTGTACATCTTGCAAATATGAGACCAATCTGACATAATGCGAAAAAAATTAGGAAGTTCATTTTTTCACCTTGTGGAAGATAAAAATAGATATTAATTTCAATTTCATTTCTACATCATAGAAGACCTGCAAATATTTTAAAATATTTTGGCAAATTGTGTATCAGTTGATTAAAAAAAAAAAGGACATCATTTATGCAAAAATATGCAAATTCAACCATGCAAAAACAACGTCTATTAAGGGGTCAATAATTTTCTAACTTACTTGACTTTGAGTTTCCAAATATTTAGGCGCCTCAAAACTTTGTTTTGTTTTTATTTTATGAAATGAATTATAAATAGAAATCAGGAAAGACAAGAAAATAGAATTATTATTGTCCACAAAAACACGAAAATTTTCCGTTTGGTGTTTGAAATGAATTCGTTGACTTTGTTGGTTCGTTTTGCATGTCCTGCTCGTTTTTTCGCCGATTTTGTTATTAGGAATTCCGTCGCTGATGTGCGATTATTTATTATTGTATAAGGTTAGTAATCGGACGTCTGACTAAAAACCTAAAACCTCCATAACATTACACGTGATATCGACGCCAATAGCAGAGCGCAAATTGACGCCTTGCAAATTTGAATTGCAAATAACCAACGCGCTTCATGCAATATGCGAAATATTCGCATTGGGTCGTTTCGCCAGTCAAATAATGCTATCACGACCAAATTTTCAGCCATCCATACTGAATTACAACAAGTTCATCGCGATCATATGGTACCACATGGTAAAGTTTATTGTCCCACAAAAACTAATGGTTTAAAATGTTTAGCCAAATATTTGCACTTGTCTATTCTCATTTTCAATGGTTTCTTATTTTTTAGATACCTCAAAGAAAAAGGTACGAATCCTTATACAAAACCGCTTCTTTTATAGATCTTGACTTTTTGCATGTTATACATTTCGTGCACAAAAGAAACCAAATATTTGTTGTAAAAATATTTGCACAGTGGATTTGGCACACTTTAACCAGTTTTGACTGCCAGGTATACGTACAATTTCCGAAGATCATTAATAACGCGTTGGGGATTTCTTGACAACTTTTTGTATGAAATTTTGAGTATAGGAAATCACTTGGTTAACTTTTTCTATGCACAAACGCGATGTGACGAGTTTAACGTATTAGCGCGTCCGCATTTGCTTTGCGCATTGCGTACTTAATGTCAATTTTTCGGGATGTCCTCATGCATGAATGCATTCATATCTTCAGGCTCGTCTTTCATTCAATTCCATTCAACGATAAACACTCTGCTAATAAAATGTCTTGATGATTCGACCCTGGATGAATGGTTTTATCAAGTTGCATATGGCTAATATATGATTCTGTGATGGGCACATGATGCCCAAATGTTCTTCGTGTCCAGAATACGAATCCGAAGAGTGCTAAACGACTCCTCAAATGAATCAAGCTGCAATCGTAGGACATTATTTGTATATAAATTCAGTCGATTTAAATTAATTAATCATTTTCACTCGAACAACATGGAAGCAGAAAAAATCAATCGAGTTTGTAACGACCTAATCGATATTCAAATCACCAAATTATCTCTGGCTGGCTTCGCTTGGCAATCACATTTAATTGAAGAAAGGTGGAGATCTATTCCAATCATATAGTTGTATCAATCTCGAGATTGTGAATAACTTTGCATTGCAACAAATCCATTTGTGTACGAGAACGGGCAAAAATTTTGGGAAGGATTGAAGTTCAAGATTTGAAAATGATTCTTCATGGTAACTTTGGTAAAAGTTGACAAAAAGCGTCCCAAATGAATGTATCAAATGATGAATGCTTATGCAGATTTTTTAGCGAATCTTCCAGTCCAAAAATTTTTGACTGGTGAAGTGCCAAGATTACACAACACAACTGAAATGTTTCATTGAGGCGTACACGTCGAGCAGACGAGTTGTGTTCGTGTCGACATTTGTTTTGACGACTTTTCCATCCAATTCCATTGCACTGCTTGCTGCTGGTTCGCCATCAACACACACAAACCCATGGATTGTGCAAGAAATCCACAATCATACGCATTCATACAAATGCGGAACATGATAACACCTTCCCATATGGAAATATGGAAATGAAATCGATGCGTTCGTTATATTCACGCGAAGAATTTCATTAAAATTTATTTATTTGTTTACACTCACTTTTATACCCGGAATTCATTCCCAAAAAATATTTATACGCCGACGAATGCATAAACAATTCCGAAACGCAAAACTTGAGCCATCTGCGCGTCGCGTGTGTGCGCATGCGCGTGTAGCTCAAGTTGGTTGACTTAAGCGCGCGGTTCCCACGCATCATTAGCGCCAACGATGCATCGACCCTTGCGCTCTCTGTCAATCAATGCGATTCGGGGATCTGCGAGTGCTGCAATTCCCGGCGGCGTGCAGACGCCCGGCGTGGTTGATGGGCGAGGAAGAGCCCCTCCGGACGAAACTAGAATGGCGGATCATCGACCTCGCGAAGTTAGTGGGTCAGGGCTTGCGGCGGTCAAAGACCTGGCCGGTCATTTACTTATTTCCATCAAAGCCGCGAGAACGCGAACGACTGGGAGAGTTCGCGCATCCCATCGCATCTCGCCGAAGATCTCTTCGGGTCGGGTACCATCCGCAGCCGATATGCGCACCATCGATGGTGATAAAGCGACGCGATCATCATTCAAGACCCGCCACCGTCGGTCGCGACTAATGACCAAGACGTAGGTCAATTTTTCCTTGTTGATGATCCAGCCTTTGATGGTACATCCATGGTCTTACAGATGCATGACCATGGACTAGGTACGGACCCCAATTAGTACGGCAATCACACTTGAATGCTTGTAATCCATAATCTGCAAGACCTCAAGCCTTCCATTCGTTTGTAAAATGTCTGATGAGGTTGTCTTTCAAGAGAGGATAATGGACGGCTTTGGCGGACAATTGGTCAAGATTACAATGATGGACAATTGCCACATGGCAATTGACCACGCGTGCGATCGACGTACGCCTATTTGTACCTCTTTATAAAACCATTTGTTATACATCGGTTTTCTTCTTCGGGTACCTTTTGACCAAAGTGTGTATTGTTGAGGACTTTTGGCAGTTCATTCAGTGGGTTGCTTCCGTCCGTATCTTTGATGGCTTTGATGTTTTTGAAGGTTTGAGTGGTTGAGATTATGTGATGGCTCGTGCCCACTGACCATTCAACCAATTTCGACAATGAATGTCCTGTTAACAATAATTCGCACTTCTATAGTGTTTGCCAAAAAAGAATATAGTTGCTAAAGAACTATAAAATTATCTATCATTGGTGAAGATTTTGTGTTGCTAACCAAAGATCCAAGAAGATCTAAGATGATTCCCAATAGAAAAAGTTGTGATTAAGCAACTTTGAGCATTGAAAAACCTCAATTGTCTTGGAAGAATCTTGAAAGTCATTTATCGATTACAGACTCAAATTTGGCGCTAAAGATTGTTAAATATGAAAGATTACACAAATTGTTTCTGGGAAATTATTATAACTCTGGGCTCAAATTTCTGGAAACATAAATTTGCGATGTATCAACTTAAATCACACGTGAGTGAAATTACATTTTCAATTACACCAGCTATTATGCATTATTTACCAAACAGATGATGCAACATCTTGAGTATGTAAATGTGAAACTTTCAGATTTTATGACGCATCCCAGATCATTGGTTTGGCAAAATGTTGCACTTCCGGCCATTTACAAATTCCTGCTTGAATATAATTTTCGGGCCAGCTTTACCGCACCATACGCGGAAGAGTGAAGCCAAAGAACATCGCCAGTGTTGAACACATCGTGGGCACGAAGAAGAAGTCGAGATGAATACCCATGCAGCATGCACATTCAGAAAGACTAAGGAAAAGGTTAATTGGAGATGGATTGTGAAATTCGAAATGCCGATGATTTCGAATGCGTACGCCGAACTTAAACACAGCGAGTTGACGCCCAAAATTACTACTTGAGTCATTTACATGAAGAAACACCCGGGACCTCAATTGACACCGACTGGGAGATCATACAAAAAGGCTTGCAGATGTTTAAGCGGTGTTTTTTTCATTTCCAAGTACATTGGTCCCGATGGCAAAAATGTTGGCACATGTCCATTTCTGGTCACTTCTGTTTCTTTGCCTTCAAATCCTTCCTATCCGCTTGACGGATTACCAATGTGTTGGCCGGCATTCTAAGGTCCAGTCGCTGTGACGGATTAACACATGGGGTTGAAAGACGAGGAGCAGCTGAAGACTTCCGCCAAATTGACCAGACCATGGATTATTGTTAAATAACGCCAAATTGCGGGTGGACCTCGAGGGACAAAGTGGCGGCTTTGGGTCGGGGCGAAGAAGCCTTCGGAGAATGGACGAAGAATGGCAATATAGCAATCGATGCGCTGATGGCAAAAGGCGATGGGCCGAGTCGCGGAGCCGGGCCGAGACCTAGTTCGCTCCAAGTCAACAACCTCGGATTCAGCTGATCGGCGAAGGTTCGATGACCATCCGTGTGTCACGACATCGCGACGCTTCCTGGTGGACGATGTAGGTCAGGTCGCGTATGCCGGCCCCTCTCCTTCACGCGCTCGCTGTCTCTTTCTATCCGCCATTGGACCGGGCGCTCATCCTCGAAGGTGCGCACTCCTTCGTCGGATCGCTGCTTATTGCGAATATGCACGCGCGCATGCACTCTGCATGCACCAGAGATTCTCATCTCGCCGACGACGTCTCCATGTTGTTGTTGTTGTTGTTATTCTTCTCCTTCTTTATCCGATTGCATTTGCTACCACGAACCTCATGGATTCGGGATTTCCCCCTGTATCCTCAACACCTAGAAGGTTCTACTCCTGGTCCCAAGACCTGGTGGTACCAGGGCGTCAACCCCACCTGGGGGCAATCACCAAGTGGTGTCACCAAGTCCTGCATGGTGTACAAACTGTAGTGAGTGTTGGTAGTTTGGTGGGAAAAAGAGCGAAGAATGCGCTGAGACTCTCGACCTAGAGTGGCGGTCACTGTGCAACTGCCCGACGGTTCACTGGGGTAAAGGGTGAGTAACCGAGGCCGATGAACTCTTCTTCGCGTTTCCACACACTCGCAGCCGTCATCATCATCATCATCATCATCATCGTTGGTGAACGCCAAGGCGATGTCTTCAGCGCAAAGACAACGCGACGGCGACACCGGCGACGACCACACGTGCAAAATCGTGGATTGGAGAGGAGCCTTCTTGCAACCACGCGCAACGTGCAGAAATCTGCATTCATCCAGCAACAATAAGAACAATTTATTTCTCATGCTTGTTTCCGGCCTGTAACAACGACTCGATGGCGATGTGAGCAGCTAACGAAGAGGAAAAGCTCCACATCGGTCCATTCATCCATCGGCTTTGTTGGCATTGCTTAATAAATTAATTAAATCCAAGTTTCCAAATTTTATTTTTTTAATGGCTGAAGTCGAAAAAACTCGCTAATGAAGCATAAAATTTAGCGAAACCGGCCGAAAGAAAAGCACGGACATTTGGTCAGCTCTTTGGATAGTAACAGAAATTTAATTACTTTTTGACTCGGCTTCCGGTCAGTTTATAAGCGAATAAAAAACCGAAGTGGGGAATTGAGGAATTGAAGAATGGTTCTCACACATCTTTTTCATTGATCTTCGGCAAATTATATGAACATGTGCATTTCGCACAAGAAATGTGCAATATCATTAGTTCATCATGTATCAAAAGATATAACGATGATATCATTTTCTTGTTGCTATAGTTTAAAGTTAATTAGAGAATTTATCAACTGGATAACGTTTTACAATGAAGGAATGTCGCAAAGATTCAAACAATCTCAGAAATCTGAAAAAATAGAGGGTTACTGTTCTATTCAGCATTGAAGTCTCCGGGTTTCTCGCTTGATTGGGCATCGAATTTCGACTCTTTGACTTTAAATTTGTAAGAAAAGCAAGTCTAATCACATTTCATATTCATTTTTTGTTTGCTAGAGTTGAAAGTTTAATTTTAACTTGAACTTTTGGGGCAACAACAAAAAATTAACTCATACATGTTTACATTAAAAATGTGAGAATACATCAACAGAATAAAATTTTGTAATGAATTAAACTTTGCCACGCTTCGAAAAAGCTCATAAATCCGAAAAAATAAAGGGTTACTGTTCTATTCAGCATTGAAGTCCCCGGGTTTCTCGCTTGATTAGGCATTGAATTTTGACTCTTTTGTTTCAAATTTGTAAGAAAGACAAATTTAATCACATCTGATATTCATTTTCTTTTTGTTATAGTTGAAAGTTGATTAAATTTAATTTTTAGTTTTAGAGCACCAAGAAAAAATTAACCCACATATGTTTATATAGAAAACTAGAGAATTCATCAAGAGGATAAAGTATTACAATGTAAGAATGCCGCAAAGCATCATAAAAGCTCAGAAATCTAAAAAAATGAAGGGTTACTGTTCTACTCAGCATTGAAGTCTCCGGGTTTCTCGCTTGTTTAGGCATTGAATTTCGACTCTTTTGGTACAAATTTGTAAGAAAGACAAATCTAATCATATTTTATGTTAATTTTCTTTGATAGGAAAACTGAATTTCAAAACCAGAAGTGAATATTTCTTTCCATCAACAAAATCGTAAAATTTAATTTCTATGGGTGAAAATAAATCAAATAGAAAGTGCACTCAAAAAGCCATTATAATGCTGGTAAATTTTCGAACATATGGCCATCATTTGCACATAAGGTATGATAAATAATTTGAAATTTCATTAATTTGTTAATCACCAAAAAACTTTCATCACCTTAGCTGGTGCATTTAACGAATAAAAAACAAGATAAAAGCATGATTCATTCACTTTGCACGGAATCATTTCCGAATCTTTCCAAAGCTTAAGGCGTTTAGAAATCGCGACACTTTCTCAATTAACACTGAACATGCTTCAACTTGCTACGACCTGACTTGACTTACTTTTTCGGGCAATTTGTTTAAATCTACGCGCCATTTTGGGGGCAGATGACTAATACAATTCAAACCAACAAATTGCTTCCAAAACCTAACGAAAAAACACGGTGAAAGGTGATTTTAACTCAAATGCAATAAAATCAATTCAAATGAAATGAAATTTGAATAATTTAATTGTTCATTGGTCCCCGAATGCCCTCGACAATTCCGCGTTTGACACACCAATCCAAATTTGTATTGGAATTACGCGTATTTACATGGATATGTCACACGATAAAGTTTAATGAACTTACGCATGCGCAGCATCGACACTGCAGCGCCTCGCATGGGCATTTTTTCCACGGGTGTTCGAAACGCATATAAAATATTCGTCGGAGACTGCGTTTTGCGCTCATGATTAACTTTCTCGGAAGTGGCGTGCGATCGAAGTTTCGCGGTGAAAGCTGGGAAATGCAGTGAAAGTAAACTAGACTCCAACCAACGATTGATTGCAATCAACAAACAAATTAAAAACAAATAAACACTAAGGTTGCTGCGATAGTGACTTAAGTAAGTTGCGGATGCGCGAGCCAATGAGGTGGCGCCGTTGGTCATTGGCGCTTCGCAAAGCAAAGGGCTTGAGTGGGTCATGGGTGTTGCGGAGGAGAATAGACCAAGTAGCAAATCGGTGCGGTCTGTCTGGCCGGGTGTTGGTTGTGCGATCTGCGTGTGCGGGCAAATCGCACAATTGTCGCGCCCAACAACAACGAGAGCATCCTCGCACGCACACGGAATGTGCGTGAAGCGCGCGCGGTCGCTGCAGCGGCCTGAAGAAGTCCAATGCGGCGGCGCGAGCGCCTTTGCCCCCCACCACACCCACGAGCGCGCACGTCGCACGCATCCCCGATGCACGATTTAAGTCAGGCGCGCGCCGGTGCGCAACTCATTCGCACTAGCGCGTTCGTGAAGTGTGCCTCTCGCGCCGCTTACGCCATCCTACACTTCACCATCCACTTCCCAGTCATTCGCACATCTGTTCTATCACTTCGAGGAGGATCCGTCGAGTTCTCTCTCCAGAATCGCACTCGCGCGCTATGTCCGGACTTGATCCCACCGGCCTCTACTGACACGCTGCTTCAAGACGCACCCGTGAAGTACCCTTCCAGAACTACATACGTCTCAATCAATCGCCCACACTCGCTATCACCATGGACGGCGGCAAGAAGATCTTGGACCCAACTGGTCAATACTAAACAGTGCGCAATCAACTTCGAAACAACGTCAGAACGCATCGAACTTCACCATCAGCAACGAAGAAGAACACCATCAGCAAGTGGCATCACCATCAAATTGGACCATCCGATTCGATTTGGGTAAACTTCACTCAGCATCAATGAAGATGGATGGAGGCAAGAGTCTGGACCCAACCGGGTTGTACTGATGTGGCATCGCGTTGGGGGCGACGGTGGTCGCAAAGAGACATCCAGTTGCAGACGCCGAAGACTCCTTCTTCACTCCGGTAAGTTTCACCAATTACTTCCGCTCGTTGTCACTTCATTTACCACCTGTACTTCAACCCCAATCATTGTCACCAATCCACCAGTATTGCCTCAATTCCTCAGCACCTTCTCATTACTTAAGATTACTTAACTCGAAGCACTCGTCATTGCTGGTGCTCTTCACCGTATATTTGGTCAATGCGCGCGCCACACACGCTCAACACCAACCTGTGTGTGCGTGTGTTCCTCATTCCGTGTCGGTGATGCACACCGCACACACACACACATGCGAGTACGCACCAAGTTCGCTTTTATGGTCGTCTTCATGTTGGAAGATCATTGACACCGCGAAGATCATCAGTCCATCAGACTCGTCCCGTCCGACTCTCCCGACTCATCAAACCAATTTCATACACACATTGCATCTCTTTCTGTGTGTGTGGGCTTGGCGCACGCAATCATCACCCACAAGGCACTTAAACTAAGTCACATTAGTCATCCGCCCCAAAGAACCAATCGTTGCAGGCGCACTTGGCCCACTTTGGACAGCGATTAGGAATTTCTGCAGTGAATGCAGAATCGGGTGCATTCGATTCGTGGTGGCTTAAGTCATAGTAGCGCGTGAACGCGGCTCAGATGGTCAATGCCAATGGCGCCCGACCTTGCTCAATTATTGAACGTTTTGCTGCCTCTCATGCTTGAGCGCATGTTAATGACTCAGCCAACATTCGCATAGATACATAAATCCAGTCCGAATTTCAGCGTAGATTTCATAGTTCCATAGTGCGCACAAGTGCATCATTTGTGCAAACATAATTTCGCGGTTTTATAATGTCGACAAGTGACATTTAGCAAGGCTGCACAGGGTTAATAATTATTGATGCATAAATTAGATTGAGCACTTCTCAATGAATCTATTACATTTGACTTAAGTCATCGACAACGACAACTTGATTTTTTCATTCATCCCATGAAGATTTAAACGTTGATTGAAGTTATTGAATTTCGTGGTGTTCAAAACAGAGAGCATAAGAAAACAAACGTGTAAAGGAATAATTTAAGAAAAGCGCGCGTGCGCACTCGACGCTTCGTGCGCAAATAGCAAATGGCATGCATTTTCATGATTTATTTATGAATGCAAACGAGCATGTGTAACTGGGGCAAACGCTGATAACCCTCATTAAACGAACGCGCACTGATTGTTGGTGTTTTTTTTGTTTCGCTGACTTCGACGCGTTTCTCACTCCATTGATTGTGTTTCGATTCACACCGTGCGCGAATCGCACATTTGCATGCAATCGCGAAAAGGCGCATATGGCGGAGGCAGTGGTTGTGGTGCACGCTGAAGCACTTCCTCGTTCTTGTCATTGCATGCGTCCCGCATTGCATCTGCGCATTCATTGTGCGCGCTTCTCGCGCTCAGCGCGGGATTAAGTAAGACGCGCGCGCGCGCGCTCACACACGTTTCACACGTTTTACGCGGCCGGTAGCGCGCTGCGCGCCCAAGAAAGATACTTAAGTCACTTCGCGAAACGCGCACGCATGATACATAATATGCGGCCTTGCTACTCGTTTCGCTTTGCGCCAGCGAAATCAGATCAGCCGATTTGCATGCGCGAAGATAGCGACGGAGAAGACGCGCGCAGGAGGTTATTTATGGCTGCTGGGGATTTGAATTAATTTCGATTTTTCTCTTGTTGTTGCAGAAGATGAACGCGGAAGTAGGTGGAAGGAAAAGAATAAGCCAACATGAAAGAGCCAAGAGGAGCGAAGAGAGCGCACACACTGCCACTTAGTTACCATCCCATTCGAAACATGGATGCGTTAAGACTGATTGTTGTTTATTATTTTTATTAATTATTAATTATTATTATTAAACAATTATTTTGTTATATTAAATTATATATTTAGCCTAAGATCTTTTTTATTTTTTTATCTCTTTTATTCTTCTCTTTTTTTGTTTCTTTCAATCTTTCATATTTGGGATGATTAGTACTTTTGTCAGTAGTTATTTTTTACTCGAATTCTTGGGGATGTTAAACGTCACAGGCAATGATTGTAGCTTTCTATGGTAAATAATTGTTTTACTTATCGATTCTCAATACTGTTATCGATAGCAAAGAAATTGTAAATAATGAACATTGTCTTCATGTACTTTTCTATTTTGCAACTTACATTGCTCTATCTTTTCATCAGATATGAAATATATTTTTAATTAAAAAATTAAACTGTCTACAATTTTCTATTCGAACCGTATATACCTTGAATTCTTATTGCTTCTTTCAGATTGTGTACAAATTGATTTTTTCAATCAAGTTAATTTTCAAGCCACAATACTCAAATTAATAGTTAAATAAACGAAAAAAACGACAATTTTGCATTTTTGAGGCCTCATTCTTCCAGTTCGGGTATTTCTAAATCCCGGACAGATTCGGGACCATAACCAATGTTATTTTTTCGTCAAAATACTATAAATGCCTTTTGAATCATCCAAATCGGTTCAGTAGTTTCGGAGATATGAAATTTTTTGAAAACTCGAGCGATTTTAAGAATTTCCTATCGCTTTTTTCGCTACAAACTTTTTTTTCAATTTTTTTCTTCGAACGCGATTTCTGGGCTCCCAATGACCAAAAGGGCATGAACCCATAAATTTTTGGAAAGTATTCATCAAGACCTTCAATTTGGTTCTAATTTTAGTTTAATTGGTGCAATCGCTTAAAAGTTATACGCAGTTAAATGAGCGAAAAAAAGCGAAAATTTTTCATTTTTCGAACTCCATTTTTCAGGTTCGGGTATTTCTGAATCCCGGACAGATTTGGGACCATGACCAATGTTATTTTTTCGTCAAAATATGATAAATCCCGTTTAAATCATCCAAATCGGTTCAATAGTTCCAGAGATATGAAAATTTTTGAAAACTCGAGCGATTTTAAGAATTTCATATCGCTTTTTTCGCTACAAACTTTTTTTTCAATTT
>JARJDZ010004206.1:0-47967 GCA_030264555.1 Aleochara sp. GC000083 | reverse complement strand
TTTTTCGCGTCTTTAACTGCGTATAACTTTTAAACGGTTGGATCAATTAAAGTAAACATAGAACCAAATTGTAGATCTTGACGAGTACTTTCCAAAAATGTATGGGTTCATGCCCTTTCGGCAATGGGGAAAGCAAGAAACGCATTCGAAGAAAAAATTTGAAAAAAGAGTTTGTAGCGAAAAAAGCGATGTGAAATGATTAAAATCGCTCGAGTTTTCTCAAATTTTCATATCTCCGAAACTACTGAACCGATTTGGATGATTCAAACGGCATTAATTGTATTTTGGCGAAAAAATAACATTGGTCAGGGTCCCGAAACGCTGCGGGAATCGGAGGTACCCGGAGTTAAAAAGTGGGGTCCAAAACTGCAAAATTTTCGCTTTTTTTCGCGTCTTTAACAGCCTATCACTGTTAATCGGTTTGACCAATTAAACTAAACTTAGAACCAAATTGTAGATCTTGACGAGTACTTTCCAAAAATGTATAGGTTCATGCCCTTTCGGCAATGGGGAAAGCAGGAAACGCATTCAAAGAAAAAATTTGAAAAAAAAGTTTGTAGCGAAAAAACCGATGTGAAATTATTAAAATCACTCGAGTTTTCTAAAATTTTCATATCTCCGAAACTAATGGACCGATTTGGCTGATTCAAACGGCATTAATAATATTTTGGCGAAAAAATAACATTGATCATGGTCCGGAAATCCTGCGGATTTCGGAAATACCCGAACTTAAAAAAAGGGGTCCTAAAAATGCAAAATTTTCGCTTTTTTTCGCGTCTTTAACAGCCTATAGCTGTTAAACGGTTTGACCAATTAAACTAAACCTTGAACCAAATTGTAGATCTTGACGAGTACTTTCCAAAAATGTATGGGTTCATGCCCTTCTGGCAATGGGGAGAGCGGAAATCGCATTTGAAGAAAAAAAATTGAAAAAAAGTTTCCAGCGAAAAAACCGATATGAAATTCTTAAAATCGCTCGAGTTTTCAAAAATTTTCATATCTCCGAAACTAATGGACCGATTTTTCAGATTCAAAGGGAATTTGTCATATTTTAACGAAAAAATAACATTGGTCATGGTCCCAAATCTGTGCGAGACTCAGAAATATCCGAACTGGAAAAATGGGGTCCTTAAAATGCAAAATTTCGCTATATTTCGCTCATTTAATCAAATCAAACTCACAATCAGAATACAACTGATGCATAATGATCTCCCTAGCTCACCTCAAACTGACCCTAGTCGAAAAAGCGTTTCATTCCTTGCATTTCATCCCAGTTCAATTCACTCCCCACAATTTTTTGCACAGTGCGCCCAAAGAAGTTTTTACTTCAAAAATTCATGGAGACATTAACCATCTTTAAACCTAATGCGTATTAATTGCGTTGATGGTGGCATCTGCACATTTCCTCTTTTCAGTAATTAAAAGGTAGACCCGAAGTACAAAGCACTCTTTAGGTATCCCATCCCCCCAGCTCGCTGCTTGCCCACTTCCGCAAAATATACATTCGAGCAAATATGAAAATAAATTGCGGTCGCAGGGCGGTCATAATTCTCGCCGGAAAAACCGGAATGGATTCCTCCCAGTGCTCGAGCTGGTTGGGTGGCACTTTGCGCATTCATTGGCAACAGTATTTTCATACGATTCCCGCACGCACACAACCACCAGAACCTGGGGCATAGAAACAGGAGGACCTGGAGCAGGAACAGAAGCAGGAGCATCGTCATGTAAATCTCCCCGAAAGTTGTAGCCGCTGGGATTCATTAATTTTAATTACCCCCGCAGCATTATAATAGCCCAACGCTGGACAAAATATCTATATCGAGGTGGCTCGCGTACGTGCGCATTGTTTAATAGGCGCTTTATTTATTAATATAAATAATCCGCATTATCCACATTATGGAGCAGTTTGTCATGGATGACAGGACGCTGTTGTTGTCGACGTCGTCGTCGTCGTCATCGTCGTTGACGTCGTCGGGGCTGATGATGGTGATGACTAACAGGTCGAGCGGTATAATTAAATTAACGTGTAGCGTCACACGGCGTCGATGTCGATGGCGGCTGTGGAGGCGGCAATGGCGGCGGCAATGGCGGCGTCGAGGATGTCAAAATTTGGGTGTGTGTGTATAGGTGCGTGGGTGGCAGCTGAATGCGACATGAGTTTAGATTTTTGATGCTGACAAATCTCCGGTGTTTAGGAGGCGTTAATTAATTAATTAGGAGACAGCCGGCCCCCGGTTGCATAGGTGTAACAGTTGCGTTTAAATAATTATCCTGCCGTTTCCGGTGCCATTAATTCCGCTCATATTTATGTTGTTTTTCGTTGTTGCTTTGTGATTTACTCTCGCCATGTGTGTCTTTTAATATTCTCTGACAAATTGTGCTTATTAATAATTTGTTTACCAGTCTTCAGCTCTTCATTTAGTGAAGCATCTGCAGATAATTTTTCAGCAATCTAAACATCATTAATTTCTGCTTTCTAAAAAAGGTAACATTCAACTTTTCAAATAAGGATTACGAATTTGAAATTCACTTTTGTAAATTTGTAAATCTACACCAAAAATTTGCTCTAGAAACTATGAAGTAACAATAATAAAAATTGGTCCTTTTAGATAAATAATTGTCCTTTCTTTTGGAATGGGACATATTTTTAACTGCCCTTTTCATCTATCTTATCCTAGCGGAACAATTATGATCATTTGCCGCTCGAAAAGCTTCTCCATTTTCGCGAACACAAAGCATCCATATTGATGATTACAAAAGTGGTCCATGCAACTGCAAAGAAGAGCATCTCTTCACTGCCTCCCTCACAGTCCGACCATCGAACAAACGACCAGCAGAACACCAGAACAAATACTTGCATCCATTGTGCGCCAAAGAAGCGCTTCTTTTGTTCGAGTTAATTGAATATCTACGACGTACATCATGCGATTGTTTACTACGGTTTCGCAACGATTGCCTATTAAAACCTCAACAAACCCCGAACCACGAACCCCGGACCTCACCAACCACCGAGTGTCCAACACTCGAGCCACAAGTCAGAACCCACCATGGGGACTTCGATGAAGAACACTTTGTTTGAGTACCAGACATATTGCATGCGGAAAACAAATTGTCTGCGCGCAGATAAGCTTCAGAGATAATGGTCCTTCGAAGGGAAATTATGCGTTTGCCACGCTCGTTACACAGCCCGTTTAATCATTTTTATTAATTAATAATTTGCGTAGCGTATCAAAAATGAAATCACCCTTCTTTCGGGTGAAGAATGCTGCCTAATGCACGTTGATGTTGTCGTTTATTATCGCGGGGCACAAGCAGAGATAAAGCCCCTTCAACCACCCCCAAAAGGAGTGGAGGATGGGGAGACACAATGAGAATCTGGTGCTCTTCTGCTTGATGACACCAGACAATAGTTTTGCAAGGTAATGCCGAATGGTGTATGCATTTTCGGGGAACAATGTGATCCTTGGAAAATGCAAATTTGTTGATGCATCTCGCACAATTAGTGCACAAATGATACGAAGGACTCACCCTCGAATGGCGCAATTTTCGGGAATTAAATGCTGAATCAGGGATTTTAAGCGTGAAATTGATTGTCAACCTACAAAACAGGATGTCATCAACTTCAATTAAGGTTGGTTCAGGTTTTATCAAATGATCCATAGATGGAACCAATGAAACGGTACATGAATTTGATCTTTCAGAAGGTTCGAGGTAGGGATCTACAAGAAGGAGCGTTATGAATTTTAAATGGGGTTTATATCAGTGGCAGATGGTCCCAGGAAGGAGCGCATGCCATCCGAGGCCATTGCTGCAATATGGCAGCTATTAATTATACCAGCCGTGATTGAAGATGGCTCATGACAGTCGCTGGATGCTGGGATGGTGTGCTACCACTGACGTCACCATCATTGGCAATGCTGATGCTCCCCATTTCGTGCACCACGCTTCGCGCCCATCATTCTCAATGGCGCTTGTTTCGCCATTATCAGATTAATTAATGCAAGTATCGTGTTTAATGCGGCGACGTGTGTATGTGCTGTCTGGGAAGGAAGGTAGTGAAGGTGCCCAGAATGCAGAAGCGCAATGTGCAGACGGTTGCTCATTATATGTTGATGATGATGACGATGGTGATACAATACAAACGCATCAAACCAAGATTGCTGCTTTGCTGTGGCGCTGAAATGGCCGTCATTGATATGTATTTTGCAACCTGGATTTGCATTTCGTGCAGGTATACGAGGTGTAGTCACAAACCATCCAGGTGCTTTTATATCCTGAAGATATTTTGATATCTTTGAGACCTCGAGCATTACCAAAAATAATATCAGATTTACTTCAGGTTCCTTGATATCTGTAAGAGTTCTTTAGTGTTTTTAAGGTAAGTTACAAACAAATCTTCAAAAAAGGATCAAGTAGCTTAAAGAAACAATTTTTCTTATTTGTGAAACCTTCTTTCTTTGACAAGGACTCAAAAATCCTTGAAGTTTCACTCTCCCAAAAGAGACTTATTCAACCCAGATATTTGAAACACGAACCATGTAAACTACTGATATCATATTTCCGGTATCCTTATGCCACTTTCATGTTCTTAAAATGGGACAAACAGAACCAACAGTTCAAGGTCCTATTCTAAAGAAACTAGAAAAAATATCAAGAGCAAAAGACGAGAATTCATCATTATCCTCAATTAATAGCTTGAAAATGATCCTTTTACTTTTACTTTTTCTCTGAAACCTTGACCTTCTTTGATTTTCTAACTTATGACTTCAAGTCACATAAACCACAAGAAAATATCGATCTACAACTCTGAAGTTGAATGATTTCACACATTTATTCAATTCCTTGATGTAAATTGCAATTTTTTCTACATTTACTTGCAAATTTACAACACCTACCTTAAACCTTGTACCCATTCTCATCGCTGATGACCTATTGTATAGCAACTGGAAAACGATGTCAACAACGCAACACAAAAGATTCGCCATCGTCCCTGCATCCTCAAGCCATGTAATGCAACTCGAGTAATGAATCTTTGCGAAGGTGCATGAAGCAGCACCGTGTGCAACATTGCAACAATCGTGTAATGGAACATGTAGTCCCCCTATCCCGAACGGGTTCTCTGTGGGGTGATTTATCTACCTAATAACATCTATAGTTGCAGGAGGACGCGAATCGCGTTCACTATCTCTTTCGAGGCAATTTTCTAGTCATAAAGTCGTGCATGATTATGATGGATAGTCCTCATGAGTTGGATTCGGATTGGATGGTTGGTGGCTTATGGTGTTCGTGTGTTCTGAAGATAAGTTGAATGCGATAGCACACGCTTGCACCATGCAGAAATCGTATCAGGATACACATTGGTCGATTGCTACTGGATGATAGAAGAAAAATGTTTGTAATCAATTCTGGCCAGATTTAATTTGATTTCAAAATGTTGTTAGTAATCTTTGCAGTTTTCTGTATATGAGTGTTAAAATTTCATATTTTCATTTTAAATAAAGTGATATTGATAATGAATTTAAACAAATGGAAACCAGGAAAGTAAAAATAAATTAAAAACTTGTCAAAACTAAAAACTATTTAAATCCGCAAATTGCAACTCACTTGCAGAAATTCAATTACTTTCTAACCAAAACGAAAAACAAAACAACATAATGAAAATTTCCCAATATGCTGACCATTCAAATAGATTCAAATTAATTTACTTTCAATGTAATAAATGCGAGAATGCATTCGCAACTCTGCAACTTTCTGCATGACACAAAATTGCACTTAACTGCAACATTAGCCACACTTTAATTTCATCCACACTGAATGGTTATCCAGGAGGATATTATGGTCGCTTTTTTTAATCCATTAAAATAATTGCGACTTTTGATTTTCCACTACATTTATTCACCGCTTGGATGACACTCTTCGTACGCATTGGATTCGCAACTTTTGCGAACCCCTGTTGCACACTCATATGCTGCAATTGCTCTCCCTGTTCCCAGTTGCACATTCGGGACATGAGTGCCACGACTGAGAAAAGCTTTTAAAACACAATAGGTGTTCGACTCCACGCGTTTCGATTGCCCCATTCAATCGCATTCAGGTCGCTCTGCATCGAACCATTTCTTGTGCAGCTCACCCTATTTTCCGACAAAATAATCCGCCGATCAATTCAATATATTGAGGAGTGCACGTGAGCCATCTACAACTCGAAGAAGTAATGCAAATGTACACGAATGGTACAAGCTCCTGGGTAAACGTTCCGAATGTATTTGCGTTGATCAAGGATCAATTCGGATGATGGCGGAGGATGTTGTCAGGGTCGGTGTTTAGGGTTGGTTGCATCAACGAGAGGAGGCTACAAAGTTGGAACATATGCAGAGATACATGGAGGCAGATTCAGATTCGGTCTGGTGTGCATAATTTATGAGTGAGTAATTTATTAAAAAGACCTTTTTTGTCGATTGCAACTGATCAAATAAAATGTATGAGTAGAGTAACGTGGATTTCTGGGTGGGATTTCCTTGTTAGGATTGGATTTCATGATCCACAGGGTACTTTCGGGATATTGGTTTCCAAAATACAGAGATATCCAAATAATAAGTATAGAGGAAACAGGCTCATATCAGTTCAATTGCCACAGGTTTATAGCAGAAACCAAGTTAAAAAGTTAGGTAATTAGGCTTAGATGTTAAAGCAACAAATTAACTGCTATTATTTTTTAGGGAATTTTCAGCGAATCATTGATCTTATTTCAGAATTTCTTTTTGGCATTACATACGTATATGTAGCTGAACAAAAGGTCCTTTGAATTTTTCAGGTCAGTTCAGTAGTTTCAGAGGCAGCGACATAGTAATCAAAATTACTTAATCCTTTATGTATTATCTCGGAACCGGAAGTCCCATTCTGACAATTCAGATGTTATTTTATAGGTAATTTAATGCACTTTCGATTGGCGTTTAGAGATTTGCAAAATTCCATCCAGAAATGCTATTGGTATTGTCGTCAATTTACCAAAAAATGATCATTTTTAACACTCGTTTTCCTATTTAATTGTTGTCCATTTTCTGATAACTCTTTCTCAGTAACAGGAAGATTTATAAAATTGATTCAGACACCACTTTATTGCAAATTTAATGTACTTTCAAATGCGCCATAGGGATTAGCAAAATTCCATCGAGAAATGCTATTGGTATTGTCGTCAAATTAATTAGTCATAATGATCAAAATTACTTAATCCTTCATGTATTATCTCGGAACCGGTAGACCAATTCTTATAATTCAGATCTTATTTTATACATAATTTTATGTACTTTCGATTGGCGTTAAGACATTTGCAAAATTCCATCCAGAAATGCTATTGGTATTGTCAATTTATCCAAAAATGACCATTTTTAACACTCGTTTTCCTATCTAAATGTTGTCTATTTTCTGATAACTATTTCTCAGTAACTAGAGGACCTATAAAAATGATTCAGACACCATTTTATTGTAAATTTAATGTACTTTCAAATGCGATATAGACATTTACAAAATTCCGCCGAGAAATGCTATTGGTATTGTCGTCAATATAATTAGACATAGTGATCCGGATTATTTAATCCTTCATGTATTATCTTGAAACTGGAAGTCCAATTCTAATAACTCAAACTTTATTTTATAGGTTATTTAATATACTTTCGATTGGCGTTTAAAAATTTGCAAAATTCCATCTAGAAATGCTATTCGTATTGTCGTCAATTCAGCCTAAACTGATCATTTTTAACACTTGTTTTCCTATTTAAATTTTGTCTTTTTCTGATATCTATTTCTCGGTAACTAGAGGACCTAGAAAAATGATTCAGACACCATTTTATTGCAAATTTAATATACTTTCCAATGCACTTTACAGATTTAGAAAATTCCGCCGAGAAATGCTATTGGTATTGTCGTCAATTTAAGGAGCACCTTCTTTGAATCCTTATCACTCTAATTGTTTCCAACTACTGTCACCTAGAAAACAAGCTTACCACGAACTTATATCTAGGTTCCAAAAATCAAAGAATTTACCATATTAAAAAGTTTCTTGTTCATGGAACCTAACTAAATGAGACCTCCCTGTAGAAAATTATGACCACAACACAAGAAGAACAAGTTGATGGCAACATCCCAAATAGTCCGCCTTGTTAGTGCATCCACCCGGGGGCCAGCCTAGTAAAACAGTAAGCAGCAGATGGTTAATGGGGAAATGAGCAAAGCTTTATTACTTTTTTAAGCGTGCCGCACTTGTGTTGTTGGCGGTCGCCATCCTCGACTATCAGCCGCCCCTTCTGCAGCCTGCCGACCATCCCCGCAAGTCTGCTATCTGCATGAGCATCCTCATCCGTATTGTATCGCTTTCTGTATTTGCTCAGCGTCGAGGGGAGGCTAATGCCGCAAAATAAATATATTTTAGCGAAATTAATTATACGCGAATGCGGGCGGCAAATAAGCCAAATAAAAAGAGCCCATGTGCGATGGGACACGCGGGCACCAATGGACCGGATTGAAACCGGGAGAGCTGCGGGTTATTTGCTAAACATGTAAAAAGTTTGCAAACTGACAATAAAGTGACCAATAAATGGAACAAATAAATGTCGGATTCGTTTGATATGGACGTGCACAAAGTGAAGTGAGGTAAAAGTTTTAATGTCCGCAAAAAGTTGCCGAAAAGTTTTTCGCAAATGTTGAATGGATGGGTGCTACCATATATTTGAAACTCGGTTAAATAGCTTCGAGTTATGTATCCTTCATGGGTTACCGAAAAAGTATTAAGGTTGAGTAATATGCGACCTCCGTTTTTTATCATTATCAGACTTTCAGTTTGTTGTCATTGAATTAGAAAATTATAGTAATTTTTTGTCCTAGTAGTGACAACCAGGACTAAAGAAGAAATTCTCGAACTTGGATGGTTTATTTACCACCTCAATCTTCTTGGATCTAGTCAAAACCATTAAATTTTCTGTTTCTTCAAGACTTTTTAGGAAACACATCCAATTCTGATAAAGAAGTCAGACAGATTATTGAAAATAACCTCCAGTTCAAACTAGTCAAACTTTTAAAGAAGAATTTTTTATAGTCTTCTGGAACCTCATCCAATTTTGAAACAGTTGTCTATGCCTCTGTGTGTTTACAAAATTAGGTTCTATAATCTTGGATAACAAGATCAAATAATTTACCATACTACAAGACTATAAACCTAAATCCTGTAAACCTAAAAATGGAACCTATCAATGGCATTTCCTCTTCTGTAGAATCCATCGTATCTCGTAGCTTCAGTTTTTCAAGAAAAAAGATGTTATTGTTGATGCAACAAACTGAAGATACAATTTTAATTCAAATTTGTTAATTTATTGTCTCCCTTATCTTCTGACTATTTGTAACTCTGTGAGTTGACTGGATACCAAACATCCACGTCCCGAGGATGGCATTCGAGTTAATTTAACGCGCAAAAGGGTGTATTTAGATTCCATCCGAATGATGGCCCGACTTCTGCCAGCAGTCCACACACATCGAGCCTCCGCCGCCTCCGCTGAAGGAAAGTACTCGCGCACGTCGCCCGACTGACAGCATTATGGAGTAACCGGGGGCGGCACACGTCGTCCTAGAGACGCTAAGCGCGTAAATACGCGATCACTCAACGTCCATCAAAGTGTCAGCCGACTCCAGCGAACGGGCACGCACCACGCGCAGTGCCCCCTTTTCCAGCCGCCCCCACGCCTCCGTCAACATTCGTGGGGCGGCGAGCATTCCTCATTCATCCCTTTCGCTTCGTGCACCCGTTCGCGCGTACGTGTTTTTTCCATGTCATATAATACACTTTCGCACTTACATATAATCGTAAAAACGTACAGACATCGCCGCCCCCAGCAGACGTAATACGAAGGGCGGCTTAATACATCACCGCGAAAATGCAATATTACGTCTGTCTGAATGGTGCATCTCGTCCTTGGCGAACGAAGATGAAGTGCATGAAGACACGCGAAGACATTGGCCTCGGATGGCTCGTCATTCGCTGAAGGTCGGGGGGCGGGCGTAAATTGTTTTCGCATGTTTTCACCACTTTCTTGCGCTCGGTTATCGGTGATGGCCGCAAAGGTGGCTTGACAAGCGGAAAAGCTTATATTATTCCGTTCCGTTTGATTGATGCGTTCTTGCGTGCAAACCCGAGGACCAATTTCACTTTCTACCGTGTGGGAAGTCGGGGGCGGCGTACGCGTTGGTATTTCGAGCAACTATAGACGTCAAAATGTTGCCCGATGAATAATAGAAACGTATTTGTCTCGTCAGGCGAAGCGGAAAGAAAAATTATCTGCGTGTTGTTTTCTTTGAGTCGAACCAAATGAATTTCCCCAAATTCTACTTCAAGTTCATGCTTGTTATTTGAGGGTGTCTTGTGGAGTTTATTTCGTGTCAATTTTTGATGAAGCAACTACTCCATCATGACAAGAACCTCATTACACAAAAAATATGAAGAGTACTCACAAACGACTTCTTTTCCTCATAAAAATATGGGACTTCTTTATTGTACTAAATCTAACTTATTAAACAATTGTCAAATTTTTTCAATTTATTGAAAGATTGCAAAAAGATAGTCAAATAATTGAAAATCGTTTTTGAATGACAAAGAAGAAAATAATTTAAATTTGGGACCCCATTTTTAGGATACAAGCAATATGGTTATTGCCCATTTTTCTCCTTCGAAATTCCAACCAACACGGAGGGTATATTTGAATAATCGACGATAATAAATCCCGCATAAAGATTAATGATGGGCGCACGTCAGAATTTCGACGTTCAACACACGAGGAGACAACGTGAAACAATTTTTGGCCAACGCCAAACTTTAATCATCCCACAGCCCATTATTATGCAGTTAAGTGAAAGGCACAAAGTATCCTCCCTCCAGGAAGAAGAACGCCGACATTGTAATAAGCGTTGTCTTGATCTTGATGTTGATGGTGATGTGCGTGCCATATGAAGCAAGGGAGGTGGCAGAAATGTTAATGTTTTTAACGATGGTTTGGCCATCGTTTCCGGCGCCCCGTTTAATCTCGCTGATGAAGGTGGGAACCCGCCCGGCAGATTAACTGGCATTAGCTGCCATTGTGTTCGAAGGAAATCTCGCGAGATCTACCACCACGACTGCCGCCCCCATCCATGGTTCGATTCGGGTCGAAGAAGGCGGCAGTTTTGGCGGTGGATGTTAGCACCGACGTTTACCAAGCTTCCATTGCGTTAATGGGCCTGCATGTGGATGGAAAGGGGTAGTACCAATGAGTGCCGAGGTCATGAGGTCCCGCGGGATAATGGGGACTTTCATTATAAGCGCCCGTGCAGCGAACATAACTTCTGATTAAGTTAAAAGTAACTAACGTTGTTTTGGTTTTGGTTCTTTCGGAAGTCTGTGGTCAAATGGGGAATCCAAGGAGTTATGAGTGGACCATTCTTTGGTGTGGATGTGATAGTAAGAGGCAAGAGCAATCATTGAAGGAAAAGGGTTTCTGATGGTCTTCATGTGGGAATTGATGCATTGGGACTTAATAATTAAGATAAGTTCATCAAAGTCTTGTTTTATGGTTGGTAATGGTTTCAGTTGTTTCTGGTCTGGATTATTTTGTGGTCTTTTCGAATAAGGCCCAAGAATCAGTAAAGGCTCACACCTTTTTAAGAATACTTATTTTGATATTATCATTGTGGGTTGTTACTTTAGAAGTTGTTTGATATTCTAATGTCTGTCAATGGTTATTTATCTACTAACTTTTTCCTAAAATTTTGATGGGCATTGTTGATCCTCACTAAAGTTGACTCTAAAGTTCTAAAGATCGTCTTTTTCTGAACTCTGTTTATATCCCTAGAAACCTCGAGGTTCTTGGAGCAGCCCATCAAATGAATCCCTGTTTTCTGGAATTGATTTTTCTAGAGTTTGATCCTTTCAAATTCTGAGGTTTATCCCAAATTTCAGAAAATCGATCTGTTGAACCTTTTCCCTCAATTGATCTTTCTGGGTCTTCTATTACCACTCCTGGATAAAATTGAAGATATTGACCATTTCTGACACTACTCCTTTCTTGATGACTTCAGGAATCAATAGATCAAAAAATGACCAACAATTCAATATTGGACTTCAAAATTATCATCTAAATTCTAAATCATCATCATTTCTTTCATGAAATGCATCTCCAAAATAAACGTTCAGGTGCAAATTGATAAAACCCCGGAATTTCACAGCTATAACCTAGAAAGCTCAATGAACTGAAGTTTATTTTTACGACCAACATAAAGACGAAATTTTACACTTTACACTTTCCAAGCTTTCCACCAGGTTGGCAGTAAAGAAAATCCATTCTCGACATTGTTTGTTTGTCCTCAGATTACACAACCTGGAAAATTTGAATTATTTCACCCATTTTATGAGGCGAATGGCAGTAAACAAAATTCAACCTTTCCAGAACTATCCTATCCAACTCCCAGAATCCACATCCATATTCCAAACTTTAGAAAACCAAACCATTCCAATTATTTGAAATCGAACAATAACACAAGCCCCAAATGAAAATTTCTTATTGTTGTTGAACCACGTGCACACGTTATGATTAGCAACGGCATTGATTTCGAAATGATAACGAGAACGAGCATATATCAAACGGATATTTATCTATCCTGCAACGGGTAGAACCAATCAATTAGCCTTTTGATTCAATAACATCACCAGAAAAGCGTGAACACGTCGGTGCATTCAACGCGAGCGAAGAATGTGTTAGATTATTTCTAGTCGACGAAGAAGAATGGCATTGTCGAATGTGTGATGTTATGCCTGCGTCGACGGGGGTGGCATCCCGGTCGCCAACATGTTATTGCCTCCACAATATAATAATGCATAATTGAATTCTATTGAATGCCGCCTAATGTCGAATAATGCCCCGGCCGTAATTTCGCATCAACGCGGAACCGAAACGCCTCGACCGACGCCTTCACAAAGAGACCACCCGACAGACCGGCCGACAAACTGAAAAATAATGGCTCTAGATGTGTGTGAGGCAAAATGCAAAACTTCTTCAGTGCCGACACGAGCAAAGTCGGCGGAAGAAGCAGGAAAAAATGAGGAGTCATAAAAGATCCATTGGTATTGGGGCATGGATGTCGGCAGCTCAAGAAGAAAATGTTGGAGGATGACGAAGACACGTCGTCGAAGACGAGGGTGAAGTGAGAAAATTTGCCGATATGACCCATCGTAACATATCTGAGGGTCTATCGACCAGATCGAGGGTTCTGAAGTAGCACTGTTGAGGTTTTCTCCCAAATGAGCAAGTGGTAAATGGGTCTTCACTCCTCGGCGGTTGGTGATTGATGGTATGTCGATGACTTGGTACCTAAGGCCTTTTGAATCTAGTGGGTGATTCCATAATGACCCCAAAATAACAAACTACAAAGAACTTTTAAAATTTGTAATTACCATCCAAAAAAAATAGATAAATATCATTCAATTTATCACTTTCAAAAATATTTGACCAAAAATTTGGCATTTGAAATTCAGCAAGTTCTTCATGGAAACCCATGTATAATAATTGCATTTCGGGTCTTGAGGAAATTTATAGAAGGTCGTTAAATTGGGCACAAATCGTTAAATTTGGTTCGTTAAGATTTTCCATTTGGAAGCAACCATGAAACAACGGATGCCTTATGTTCTTTTGTCCCACAAAAGTGAACCCACATGACTAGAATTTTCAAGCCTATTCACCATATGTTATCAACCTAGAAAATTAAACTGAAAAAAGTGAAGATAAATTAAAAAACAAAAAATTATTCTGGGAGGAAATCAACATTGAAATTATTCAGTTATGCAAGACCAAACTTAAACGCACATTGTAGTTTCTTATTGCTTGAATGTCAGGTGCAATTTGTATTGAGTTGATTGATTGATGATAGATTGAGACGTCCCGTTGTGAATTTGATATGAAACAAGCATTTGTAATCGTTTAAGGTAGCATCAAACAACTTTCCGATCATTTATAATCAATTTTCGTTATATTGAAGTTTCTCCAGTTTAAAAATCCCAAGATAAAAGAAACAACAACAAAAATAGCAATAGTTGCAAAAATACGTCGATAGGTGTCATCGGAATGCAGAATTGTTAATTTATTTCAACCGGCTTTGTTGTTATTGCAGACGGAAAGATAACCAAAACGCAACGCAAACAAACAGTAAAACACGCCTTTTAAATGTTATCAAACATATGATTTACCTCGAACAAACTCGCATTGGCAATATTTCAACGTGGATATTCTAGCGAGTATTGAGTGTAAGTTTGGTTCGATCGAACCGATGGATCTTTTGGTTGAACATATTTACAAGAGAAGACCCGCACAAAGCGAACGTTATCAGATGCGTTCGCTACACCTCTTCACAAAATCACAATGCCGTATTCACTTTACTATGATGGAAATATACGAAACGGTTTTGTAATTTTCTCCAAAAATTCAAAATATCCATTTTCGAATTACCTATCAAATTTGGCCCTTCTATCAGAAATTGCACCAATAAACAATTCTTCTAGAATTTGCTAAAGTTAATAAAGTACATTATGAATTGAGGTGATTCTTGGACAGATTGTATAGAATCATTGGTGTTTTTCCTAGGATACTATCAAACGAGTGGATGCAGCCTGCAGGTTTGCGTCGATAACATAAATTTTGACAAACGGATGGTAACTCCTTTCATCCTTGCTGCACAACGAGCGAAGAATATCAACAATACAACCGAGCGAACATAAGTACGATCGCAAAGTATTGAAAGCATTGTGTCTGGAATAAAGAGTACAAAAATTCAAGATATTGTTTGTAGGATTATTTCGTGGCGCGCGTCGGATTTATTCACGGCACGAAACGCGATCGAGTTCTTGAAGTTCTCTTGAAGACACACCATGAGCAGATGACGTCTTGAACGTCTCGTGGATGTGGCGAAATTTATGCGAAAAATCGACGGCGATGTGCGAACCACACAAAGTGTCAATTTCGTTGTTTACGCTCGAGTTTATAGGTCCATTGGGTCCCAAATGGTCACACCATTCGATTCTTGTTTATGTCAAATTGTGATCGCAATGTTCTCTTCAGCTATAAACAAAACAATTCGTGAGAATGACGCCAACATATGTGACATTGTGGTAAGATAACTAAATCCAAGAAGGTCGGTTTCTGTATGGATACATTTTTTCGGTGGAAGCTTCAAGTTTTAAAGCCAGCTTTGGGTGGCAATCATCTGTTGTTATCTTAAGTGGCTCAAAGTGAACCGAGTGAATGAATGAATGGCCGGATGCTGTTGAAGAGTGTAGCAGCAAAAAGAAACTGCTCATTTTGGAGATTCAAGCTTGTGAAATGATGAGGACAACATTGAGAATATGAGACATGAAGAAAAATTGCTCCTTCTTATCTTTTGATGATAATTACAGTGGCTTATCAACCTGTGAAAATTTACTTCTAGAGTCAAGATGGAAATAAAAAAAGTTTCCAAGATTTTTATTTACAAGAAAATCTCAAAGTTTACTTTTAGGTTCAATAAGATATAAGATACAAGATCAATCAAAATGTTCAATTGGAAATTCTCTGAAATGATATTTGATCTTCCCAAAAAAAACTAGAAATTTCAGCTTTCGAAAAGGTTGAATTCAAAAAATTTAGCAGACATTGTAATCATGCTTGTCTTCAGCAAAGTCCAAACTTCCAAAATAAACAAAAAGAAAGGGGATTTGTACTGAAAGTACTAAAAGGGCCGGTAGAAGATTTCCTCTTCGTGTACTTCTTTTGTCGATTCTTCTAACTTCGTTTCAACATCTGTATCTCTTTTTCTACAATTTCCTCCAAACCCTCCTCACTCTCGACCGTTTTCCATGCATTTCCTCACCGAAGACTCCACAACTCTCGACAAGAACTTGCATGGACCTGGCCCTAAAGTCTTTGATAGGATTTATCTACGGTTGATTTAACCGAGGTCGTAAACATTATGCTTTACGTAAATGGATCTCGCTGCTATGAACAATGCGTGCGCCGACAACAAGTGTGCCCGAAGAGAAGACAACACTTTGAGAAAGAATTGAATTCATGCATCCTAGAGCCGAAGAAATCGAAACAACATCCAGCGGTGTTTGGAAATCATCGACATTCGACGTTTACGTTCCTCGTGTCGTCTTCGGCGCGTTTGATCTTCAGCATCTTCAATGTATACGCATCATGCCCAATGGAGGCAATTGTAGACTCTAATTTCTCAACGCGTGGCTGAGTTATTCGAAGCATTCTGTTACCATAACGAAACGAGGAATACAATTTACATGGAAGAAGATAATAAAAATATTCAATTTGCAGCAAGTATTTCCCAGCTGGAAGAACAGCGAATGTCTTCATATGCAACGATGGAATTATATGTTGCGAATATGAGGAATAGCAGCCAGTAGTGCGTCTGATACGTGCTGATTGTGCCATTGTTATGGAAATGCGGACGCGGCATTGATATTCCCCAATATCCGGTTGCGAAATTGACATTCGCATCATGTATCCTTTTGTGCTCCCCGGCAACGCCGTTGAGGAAAGTCTCATAACTAAAACTTGCTAAATAAACTCCCAAGAATATTGGGGATGCATGGGGCTCCAACAGGCACATATCGGATCAAGAGAATGGATGCGAAGATCGGCTTATTAGCACAGACTGACGGCGGCGGAGTATTCAAACAACCGGGCACGTAAACACCGAAAGAAGAAGATCTGCCTGAAGCGACGTCTTCTTCATGTCTTCCATGCCGCTAACTTATTAGACCTCATTGTCGATTCAATAAACAAACGCAGCACATGTCTGCTTGCAATTTACAGTTTGTTGTCTCGATTGTCTGCAGGCCAATGAGGAATGAAATGCTTCCATGCAAAATTCTGCATGGAGAAGTTGCCAATATGCTGTGATGATTGCATCCAACTTCCAAATTTGTTTCTTCATATCCAAAAAGGTCAAATCCCATTTTATACTCTTCCAGATTCTTCCAACTTGGAGATAGTTGTAAGTGTACTTCTTGTCACTAGTAGAACCTCTTGTGGTCAATTATTGAATCACCCTGTACCTCTTCCTGAAGGAAATCAATAAGAGTATTTATTTTGACATGTGTACCCTGAAGAAGTACAAGCAACCTCACACCGATAGAGATTTTCATATAACAGCATTATTGCAGATGCGTTTCTACTTCTTGCACTTCCCCAGAATTCCTCAACATCCCTGGTACAATCCTCCGGATAGGCAAACACGTCACCGAAGAGATCCTAACGAGAACTACCCCCAGCATGTGGACGTCCAACGCAAATCTATTAGATTAGAAGCGCTTACGTTTATTATTAAAGAGGGGCCCCCGTGTTGACTCACCTCACCCTAAAACCCAAAACGCAAGAACGCCACGAAGATGGTTTGGTTGGGTGCTTGCTGCCCGTGGACAGAATCCAAGCGAAACGAAACGATCCAAAGTTGGATCACATCGAAAACTTCCTCCTTCTTCAATGCCGAAATTCCTCCCGCAATTCCTCCAACCTTATCATTGGTAGTTTCATCCATACACTTGTGTGTCTCCAAAGGGGCAACGATAGATCATTGTCCCAGGGTGTGGGCCGGGACACATGGGACCACCGCGGGATACGCGAAGGTCCCGGATGACTCACACCAAAGAATGGATGAGTGGATGAAAATAAAAACCAGAGGCGTTAAATATCACCACCTAAACCGGAATTGTTTAATTCCAATGACATCCTGGGTTGACTTCTTAAAGGGAGGACCACATGGAACAAGGGATGTCAAATTCATTATTAGAAGTCCCATTGTGATCGCTTCTTTTTGTTTAGCATCCCCTTAGTTTTCCACACTCTTAGTTTGTTTGACGTTTGTAAAGTTTATCAAAAGGGTTGAATGTTGGGTATTAAACCGGGAAAACTTAATGTAACGCCTCCACTTCATCTTGGGAAGTTTATGCCTCGAAGTTTTGTTTAATGACACGCTTCTTGGGTCTTCGACATTGCCATCCATTATTATTTACAATAAATATTAAAATTTCGATTAAAGTTTGCGCAGGTTGTTCGCCGTACTTCCACCATCAACAACTCGAGTACAAAGAATTATTATGCTTTATGTAAATTGAACCCATTCTTGCAGAAGCTCTGATAACACCGAAAAGTCCGGAACATTGTTCAGCATATTGGGGGTTAAATATACCTAAAATGGATGTATAATCGGCGAATTATTGGGCATACTTAAATAAATAAATAATTTATAGACTTTTCTGGGTATAAATCGGGCTTTTGCAACGCCCTCGATGGCGGAGAGCTCTTGGAAAGCTCTTGGAGGACTCTGAAACCGTTGGGCGTCGTCATACATCTTCTTCTGCTCCAGCATATTATCGAAGAAATATTTTATTAGGTGATTTATACGTAACATGCACGAAGCACGAAGCGCCATAAAGAGATGCGCCATGTAGAGTCTGCTCGGCTGGAACCAGGGTGCAAGGAGGCAACAAGCAAAAAAAATCAACCGAGGGACATATTTCCCAATTTGTAAGTAAACCTGACTCCCCATGGAGTCCGGCGGTTTCGGTACCGCTTCACGCTTCTTCGTTTTGTTCCTCTGCACTTCTCGTTCGATGTGTGATGATACCATGATACTAAAAGCCAAACAGTGTTGGCCCACGTAACAGCACCATTGGAACAACCGCAAGAAGTGCAGACGCAGAGGAAGCGATACCCCCATGGAGATGCTCTTTTGCAAAATACAAAGTAACATGTTGGTTGCCCATTTTGGCGACTTGAGTGAATAACACGACAAATTCCTCGTACATATTTGTCACACGTAGCTTTTTCTGTGTGTGTTTTCGGAATTCTTTTTGTTGTTGGCGTTCCAGACTTGCGAGACTTCCTCGTTGGGCGGAAAATAGGAAAATATGTGCTCGAGAGTGAGGAAAACCAAATGGAAAAGGAACGCTGGTTTGTAGCCGTAAAACACTTGGGAGCCCGTAAAACGCACAACAAACAAGATCCTCCATGGAGTTGGCCACCTCTAAGAGGATTACATCGAGGGTTTTCTCCTACTTTTTGGGCTTTCACTTCTGGGTGTTAAGCGGATGTGTCGATTTCCACGACGAGCTTTCACTTACATATTGTTTAATTGTATTGACATCCAACGAGTTGTCCATCTTCAAGTTTAATGTCCTACTTTACAATTTTCTATGAATAAGTATATCCAAGAAGTTTTCCTTGAAATCATCTCACAATCAGAATACGAGCGATTATGTTGGATAACATCCTCATCAGTAAACCTTCAATAAAAACTTAGTTAAAAACATCTAGATTTAATTGTATCTTTGGTAAACTTTTAAAGTCTGTAATAAAAACAGTAGAAACACATAAAACAGAATTTTTCAGTTCCAACAAGTTTATAAGTTTGTAAAGTATCATTTGGAACTTTTTGTTATAAAAGCGTTCAGATTATAATTTTATGGATTATTACATAAATAACTATTTTATCGCTTCATAAAACGTATGTGAATATTCCCAGCGATGCAGCAGACCAAATCGGTGATATTTTTATTAAAATCCTGGTTGTAAAAACATGATGACTCCCTAACAAATCCCAACTTATAATCCGAATTTCATGTATTACAATGTTTTCCCTGACACTTTTTTCGTTTTTGCAATTCGCACATCAATTACTTCTTGTTTGAACTATTAGCAAACCAGAAGTTTCTTCTCTCAGAATGGTATTTTAATAAGGAGTTAGTTTATCAAGTAATGTCATTTTATTTGTACATTTTTGTTATCAAACAATTTACTTGTTGGTAGTATCGTTGCATGGAGAGGCCATCAATTGAAATAAACGTCAAAAGAAAATGGTAAATTTCAATCAGAAGCCAGTTTCGTACAGCAGTTTCCTCGCGTTTGCAATGCACTTCCATAATAACGAGCTCGGGTCGTTCTTGCAGGCTCAGGTGTTTCAAATCTCTTCGGAATCTTCGCATTCGTAAGCTCTTCAGCCTCGTACGTCGCAGAATCTTTATTTATGTACAATTACAGCCGGATATAAGCGTGCATAAAGCTGTACGATTGAATTTAACTATGCATTGGATATCCCAAATTGAGGATTATGAGAGAGCATTTGTTACATTCAATTTTTGTTTAGCCAACTAACTGAACATATGTAGTTAACTAATCTTAAGAATAGATAATGTATAAGAAATTGGCAATTGAGATATATTTTCAGAAAATGCAGTTGTTGAACAGAATAGAAATTATATAATTGCATCAGGAATTATTTGCAAAAATTTTGCAGAGAAATTTGTCAATGACAGCATTTGGTTTGCTAACTTTCAGATTTACTTTCACCAAAATCAAAGCAGGATTCATAATTTTCAAATCCAGAAGCAGTAAAATCTTTGGAATGTTTCCAGAAATGCTAGCAGAAAAACATGGAATTATTTTACCTTGGAACTATTTTGGAAACTTGCTTCCTAAAAACTATAATTTCCAAGAATCAAAATAGTGGTATTTTCTGATTTCCCTTGGAATTTAATAGTTGAACAGTGCATCCATTAAATGCAAACTCTTGTAGCAACTTTACAAATTTGGAAATTTAAATTGCAAACAAAATACAACACAACCATTCAATACCAATCGGACTTGACGTTGAAATATTTATCTATCGATTATTGCAATGTCTGCATATGCAAACGTTTAATTGTCAATACGAATGAGTCGTAAACTTCTAAGTTGCACTTCGAAAAGGCAAACAACCATCCAGAACATTCTGGACTACCTCTGGAACTATTGGAACTACTGCTTACTTAATACGTTTTCAACAATAAATTTCATTTAATTGATAGGTGCGTAGGCGATTTTTATATTCGTTTTGTTTTTTCCCTGCGTGATCCCGAACAGACAATAAACTTTATCTGCAACTGCAACTAACTTGAACCAGAAGTTAAACTTACTGTTTAGTGTGCATTGAAATTGTCCAGCTTCCTCATACTCTACTTCTTGAATCGAGGAAAAGTATTCCAATTTTTGTGGATTAGAGCAACACATGAATGAGCGTTTGTTTCAAACCGATAATAATTCCGTTGGAAAACCACAGCAAGAAGCAATTTGAATGGCGCATTGCTAACAAACCAAATATATCGTTCCATGTTGGGCATTGAAGTGAAGTGGTCGAATCCGAATGTGCAGTATGCACAACGTGAAGCCGCATAAGTTTTCATTAAAAACCCAGCGTCGTGCAAACGACACTGTCTGAAATTATAGTTTTGTGTAGGTTTTAATGCGAGCCTCTCATTCACACGCCATGAATGGCTGAAAGACAGTCATCGTCCATCGTCCATCTATTCGCGCGTTATCTGTTGGTTTTTCATTACATGTGGATATTTGTAGGAGTGTAATTCTTATTTTGCGTCTGTTTGCTTAACGTTCACTGACATAATTTACGATTTCTCATGAATATTTTAGCATTTACTGCCTTATTATGTTGATGCTGATGATTCCCATCGAAGTTGATCATGGATACTGATCAATGAAAAATATACATATACACCTGAGGATTTCTTCATATTGAATGCTAAAACTGAATGATTTAGGCACCAAGAAATTATTAAAAATTTCAAATTCTTCTGTGGTAATTTTGAAAATCAAGAACCCTCTGATGACTCACTGCCCACAAAACCACCCTAAAACATCTTTCCAGAACCCAAAGTAGCCAAAATAATTTCAGGAGAATACAAATTTTAATCATCTTAGGTTCAACCTTTATATGGTCGTAATTCATCTTAACGAGTCTTCGCTTCCTCCACAGTCCAGAGCAGAGAACCTGTGGTTCAGACCCCCAGAAGAAACGAAATGAGGGCTCTACAGAAGCCGTTGATTGCGAACAACGCAACGAAAAAACCGAAGAAACATTGGGAGCTAAACGAAACCCCTGGAGATCAACGATCTGCACATTAGGATCTCCATCCTGTCCGCACCCACCATGGGACACCTCATTTCATCACAACAGGAGGTGTGAATCTTCAATATGTCCTCCATGTTCCTCTTCCATTTTTTTCTTCTTCGTTCACTCCTCGCAGCATCCAGATTTCGTAATGCAGCAACACGTAAATAGGTTTTGATTAAAGATTAAAAAAGCGTTTTCGGCTGCATAATGCAACACCCTAGGTCTCTCTGATTGCATTTTCAATCTTGCTCAATGTCGTTGCAGTGCATCCATTACACGAAATGAAATTTTGAATAATAAATGTGGAAATTAACACACCCAAATAGGGAATAAATCATTCGGTGTTTAATGAGGAAATTCCAATTACATGAGATACATCTGTCATATTTTCTGATTGTGACCATCATCGCCCTCAACCGATTAGAATGGTATTTTCGTCGTTCTTATTTATTCATCACCTTCAAACACTGAGTGATGTAAATTTTCATCAAAGTTCTATCATTATTCGATCAAGGTTCTATGAAGGTTGCAATTTTTGGGGGTTGACTTCAGAAGGTGGTGTTCACCCTGTATGAGGTCCCACATGTGGTTGGTGTATTAGGGATGAATTGGCTTTGTGATCTGTCGATAGAAATGCACTGGCAGCAAAACGTTTTGATAGGACAAGTTGCATGCGGAAAGTCGCTGCTGTTCCTGCAAATATTGCAGTTGTGATTTATACGTGGATGCAAACCAACATATGACCCATTTTATGGTGGCAGTCGAATTGATATTTCTAAGCTTTCTGCTGAATGTGCTCGCATTCAGTGTACAGGCAACAACAATGGTGCATGGTTTGCTGCTGGGAAGGATGTGCCATATGTGCTTCATGTGTACCCAAGTTGGGCTCGTACAAACTTGGCGAATTCATCGGGAGGGTTTCGCCACAAGCCAAATCGGTGTGTGCATTTTGTATGCTTTTGATCGTGTAGAATTGTATGGGTGATAGATGCATTATAGTTTGTACCCCTATGAAGTTTCGCATTCAAAAGTGAGATTAAATTTGCATCATGTTGGTAGAGGAAGTTATGACTGGGCATAAGTTTCGGAAATGAGTTGAGGATCAAGGAAATCAATCAATATTAGTGAACGAAATGAGCTTAAATTGATATATCAATCTTACTTTCCTGATTTTCAACTTTGGATTATTGTTTTGTATCAGTTTTCAGAACTGGGTTCAAAAAACAGTTCTTTCAGTCTGAAGGTCTAACTAGCAGTTGCAATTATTGGCTATTTATAGTGGGTTGTAAAAATATCCTGGGTAATAAAACTATTCGAAATATTTGGTAAAATTGTAGCAAAAAGTTTGAAGAAGTGAAAATTTGATCTCCAATCACAATTTTCCCGACAAAAACCGTTAGGTTCTTTTATGATGTGTAATAAGTTTCCAAATAGTTGAATATATAATTTAGGTAAATTTTCAGTACAGTTTTTTTTTTCTTCTGCATTCTAGTTCCTTTGAACAACCGAAGAATTGATGACTGCAAATAGTCAACAAAAACATGCAAAAAAAGAGCAATTCCATCATTTCCAGTAAATGTACCAATAAAATATAATAATTTCCTCTTCCAATATTTGCACCTTGCTGAACTATTTGCATTCGTGCAGTTTCTTAGAAGAAGTGTGAAAATTTTATCAAAAATTTGAGACTTAAAAATATCAGTAACTAAAACTTGTGACTGTCAAATAAATGAACACCAATCTCTCATCTCTTTTCATCACGTACCAACTCATAAATATTTTAGAATTTGGTTATGACTTTCCGCCCATAATTTTAAAATAAGTAATAAAATAATTTCCGCTTTGTCGGTCAACTACAATCGATAGAAATGCCAAGCAATAAAACCAAACAAAAAATATTCTGTTAAAATATGATTCATAACATTGAATTGTCTCATTACAGCAAAAATAATTAACAAAGCAAATACAAATACATCAAACACTCCTATTCAAATGTAAGCTGGCATAAGCAGTGGCCAAAATTATTATCAATTTGCTGATGGTCTAATTAGAAAAGCCTCGAAGGTAATAATTCAATTTCCGTATGGAAAACAATGAGGGCACTTATCGTCATCCCCTTTGATTCAATATCCCCTTTAATTCCCTGTGGCATCCCAGCATAAGCAATAACCGCCTGCAGATGCACGTGCACATTAACGATTCCCATCATCCCATCCCGAGACCAGGAACGGAGCCAACCAACATCCCAGTCCTGCAGATATACATAAATTTATAGAGACATGGGGATAGGGTTTCATGCATGCAATTCAGGTTATTATAATCCATGCAAAAAGATATGACCGTAAAGAAACTATGTTCATAGTGTATAGTATGTAGTATTAGATGGTAGTGTACATTGGATCAAAAGAAGGGACCAAAAAGACAAAAGCAATGTGCGTAATCAGGCTTTCCAGATGTGGTCATAGAAAAATATTTATTTTATGCGTGTGCAACATGCTACCAATCATCCTCATCTTCCAAAGTAAGCAATTCAAACTAAAGAGACTAAAAAACTGAAGAAGTGAAGAATTGAACTTGTAGAGATTTCTTGAAACATCCTGTAAATTGGAATATGCATGAGGCTCTCGACAAATAATCTAATAAATTGATTTATTGTAATAAGCAATTTTCCAGAATAATATTTACTTTGGTCGTGAGGTCATGCACTTGCTGCACTTCTTCTGCACTTGTTCTTCCATAAACGATCGATGGCCTTATGTTGTTGGTTGAACACGAAATGAAAGCAAAAGTGGTTGGTTCATCGAGTTGGTAGCGTCTGCATTTTCAATTACACTCAAATCATAGAGAAGAAGTTGACGACTAAACAAAAGCGTCGATCGAAAACATCGATGCAAATCATTCTTCGAACAGATTTATCACACCTATTAGATGTTTATTGAATATTACCATTTGCCAAGCAAACAATAATCGTGCAGTAAATCACAATTTGTCTTGTTAGCATAATGTGCATGATATCCATAAACAATCGATCAATCGATCGATATGATCTTTTATTGATGGTTACTGACGTTTTAACAACATTTTCCAATTGTTATAGTTCCAGATACTTGAAAGCAAACCAATAACACTTAAAGTCTGATAATTTCAAAATTTGTTGTTCGTAATTCTTAAATTCTCATATGTGAATTCAAAAGTTAAACTCAATTATAAGCAAATTACGTATGAAAATCCCAAATGCCAAAAATCACGGAATCATTAAACTCGCTCATAAAAATGCGATTTTTGTTTCATTTCACTTCGTGCTTTGTTTTCGTATCACATCCCAGCGAATATCATTGCGAATATCCAGTGCAGTTTGACGTTGATTGATTGACCAGCAGTCGTTAACAAACGACGTTTGCAATGCTGAAATTACTCATATTTCCCTCGTTTCATTTCACTTTTTGTGGAGCCAAAAGAGAAAATTGAGTGCATGAAGGACACAGATGGCATGACTGACAGCTATGGTACATTTGCAAATTGCAAATTGTCGTCAGCTTTATTCCAAGTCATTGTGTCATCAAATTTCTTGCTTTTTCGATTTTCGAGTTTCAGGAGATTGAGTTGTTTCGGATGTGATATGAGAGCTTCCGGCTGATTTATGAATGTTATTGACTTGTGAGAATCAAAGAGTTATTTTTAGTTGGTGAGTTGGTAAGTGTTAAATAAATATAATCAGAAATCGGCGTGATATGCGTGACATTCAAGTTAACAATGACCGAAAGATTGAAGCGGCACGTGCCACAAAGGAAAACAATTGTAAATTATTGTTATTGTTCGACTAATCAACGATAAGAATTTTAATGCGTCGTATCATAACGCATCGAGAATGAGTGTCAATGTGTAATATATTTCAAAGTGAATCATGTGTAAAAGTTATCTGTGATTTCCTATTATCTACAGTCATTTTTGAATTTAAAAATGTATTTGTCATATTTGATATTTTATGATCATGATCCAAAATGATTTTAAACACTAAAATAACTTTTATGATTTTTTTGAAAAGAAGGACTAAAAGTATATTTATACTTAGTATCTCTTTCAATTGAATTAATTTAGTAACTGCTAAACAATCTGGATAAACAACTAAACTATCACATTTGTTGAGGTTTCCTTTATGCATAAAACTAGGTCAACACAAAATGCAAAATGGTTTGCTACCATCTTTGTTGTTAGTCACGTAGAATATCCTTGTAACAATGAATACCCCATTATACAAAACGCTTTGTTCCTTTGCCCAAAATCCATTGTCTTGCCTTCCCCAAACAATGACATTATTATTGAAAAGGCCGCAAACATTACGAAACTTATCTAGGAACGCAGTGCAAAATAGTTTTCCAGCCCATCTCATAAATACCTATAGATCGAATTCAATATCATTCATTGTTCCTCAACCCTTTAGCCTTCATCCACCTTGTTTCCAACAGTGTATAAAACAATAACTCTAGCAAATTTCCCACCAAAACCAAAATTCCATCGCATCATATTGAAATTATCAGCCCTCCTTCTTGAACCACGATGGAGGTAAAAGTTGCGTGCAAGAGCGCGTGAATCAAGGGATGATCGCACTTCCAATGCTTCACGCAAGGGAGCGCTAGCTACGACCCCGAAAATCCCAGAATTCCAGACGAGCGCGAGCGAGAAACAAGGCGAGAGAGGAAGTGGAAAAATGTTGGATGGTGAGGTAATCCGTAAAGTTTTCACATTATCGGTCGAAACGTGCGTATGCGAACGCATTTCTGCCACCTTTCTCCACCCCGAATTGAAGTGGCCGTAAAGTGGAACCCGTCCATACTATATGATGGTTCGTGCAGAGGGCGCCCGAATTCGGGGACCTTCTGCTGCATGCCAGGTAATAATTAACCAATAGCGTGCTGGAGTTTCAGCCGCCGCCATTGCCGCCATCAATGCTGGAGGAAAGTTATACATTATTACCATGGGTTGAACCCATCCCTTCAACAACCTGCGTGCTTTTTCCAAATGTAATGAAATTTAGGTTGAAATACTACCGAATGTTGGATTCCCCTACAGGAGATTTCATAGTTTGGATTTTTTCCGGGGTCAAATACCTCTGAAAGTTCCAAAAGGTAAAAAAGGGTTTTAGTTGATAAGGTCACTCAAAATATGATTTTGAAATCATGGGAGTCACAAGTGATTTCTGGGTGACCAAAGAGAAAAATCTTGAGGATGGGTGTTTCCCCAATAGACTACACCTTTTTGGTCCCATGAAAACTTTTTGAATGGAAAACCCTTCAATTCTGAAGAACCCACTATTCAAAAACTGCCTTCAGTCCAAACTGGTCACTTTTTACAAGAAAGAAATCGGAAAACTGGTAGAGAAATGGAAGAAGCTTATAGGTGACTCTCGTACACGGACCGTAAACAGAACACGCTCTCGAAGAGATGTAATCCAGAAAGCAGCCTTCGTCGACGACTTCGCCAGCGAGTATGTAAGCTGGAGCAGAATTGGCCGACGAGGACGGCGGCGGCGGAGGCCAACCTCGATGGTGGGGGAAATGCGTTCATCTCTGGCGACGAATGGAGGGGATTCCGGAGCTTTTCCGGTGCGGTTCCTCCGGTCCTCGGTAGCTTTTCAGTAGTGCGATGCACGGTGTCCGTTACGGACGTAGATCCTCGATCATTCCGTAGATCATTGACGCTTACGTACGCGCCGCGCCGCGCCGAGATCGATTGATCCACGCAAGTCAGTGATTTCGCAGTGCTCGAACTGACCACACAAAACGTGCTCGATTCAGTGGCCAAACCAAACCAGTTACAGCTTGATTATTGGATAATACTTCAACACCACGTCGAAAATCACCAGTCATAGTGTGAGTATTTGTGCAGATTTTGCTACGCTTTCAATTTTTTTCCATCGTGCAAAAATTCGCAAATGTCACGTACAACTCTTCGACCATATTGAAAGGAATTCGGATCATTTGAAGCCTGAGAAATCGAACATAGTTTGTTTAGGCTACGATCACGTTGTTTACACTTTTGCGCAACCGACGCTTTAAGGGTCGTAAATTTGATGGCGTACAGATTCTGGTTCGAGTGGAGTACCCCACGAAGAAGGGCTATAAAGTCGTTTGAAGGAGAGATACTCAAAAGCCGTCGGGAAGCGTTGAAATTTATTAATTTTAATTTGGCCGTAAATATTTTCGGTGTTGGAGGCAGCACCATTCTTCTTGGGAAAGCGGTTGCATAGACGAGGCGAATTCCATGGAGGAAAAGCATAATGTTGCAAGATGCAGGCTGTAACCGTTTGGAAAAAAAGAAGCGCCTTGAGTTATGGGATTATAAATTGAATGCGCTCATAAATCTGTTGGAAATTTTTAATTAAGAAGAATATTTTCTTTGCCATCCTCCACGGAGCCCACGAACTCCATCATTGCTGGGGCGTGCATGCTGATGCAATATTGGTTTCTCCTTGCTAATTGGCTCATTAACATTTTTATTGGGAATTTGTTTGTTGACCCAGGAACAACAAAGAATCGACCAACCTAGAAAGTTGAAAAGCAAAAAGGTCAATTGAATTTTGAACACTGAAAATTCCTCGTGTGTTGCTTATGTAATAGAATTATTCCAAGTTCAAATTTCTGGGTTTGTAGGTTTTGTATGAATCTTGATGAATGGTAAAATCAGATTTCGCCATTGATGGCCAATAGACAGATTCGATTTCCGGTAGATTTTATCATTGTAATGAATGCACCTTTGAGTGTCACTCATGGCCATCGTTTTTGTCGTGCAATAATGGTGTTTGTGTGTCCCCAAAATAGAAGAATGAGGTCTTTGAAATTTTAACCCAAATATTAGTAGTCCTTGGTGAATACCATATCACATTTCTGCATTGAAATTCAAAGGTAATTCGTGATTTTATCAAAGTTTCTACAATGAAATTGCAATTTCACATTGTATGACTAAAAGCAATTAGTTTTATTAGTGAATTTACCGGTTTTTAATGTTATTCATTGATGCATCACAATTAACTATTGTAATTGAGTACACTGATAAGAAAATACAGTCAATATTGATTTTAAATGGCTCCAGAATGTCGCAATTTTATCAGAAAATAATAGTAATTTTATTTTATTTTTTAGTCATTCGATGGATGATTGTATTTCAGGTTTATTGATTTATCATCATTTGTCATTGTTCTTATCAGTAAGTTAATATTTGTAAAGTTGATGGTTGTTCTCAATTCTATTGCCTGTTTCTTGAGATATAGAAACAATGTTTGAAGAGATGAATCAATGAACCTGGAAATTATTAATTTGTTGATTCAATACTTTGAAATTTTCAAAAAGTGGATAAAGATGACAATTCTCCTATTTTTCTAAACCATTCGATTCTTTGATAGAACTTTGTTTTTTTGTTAATATTTTGGACTTACATGCAGTCAATAATAAGTTACTCAATAATCAACACAAGAATCATAATGAACATGAAAACACCCTGCTTGTAGCAGAAACGTCAATGTAAATTAAACGAAAATAAACCTTCGAAAATAACACCCAACAGGACTCATTTAGAAAGTGTCAAATCACCCTCATTGAAAAATCCTTGGCTCCAACAAGGAAAATCCATGTTTGCAGCGTTCCAACACGACAGCCTCGATCTAAATTTACCATCTTTACCATCCGTAATATCCATCTTGTACTAGATACGAGACGATACGTGCACACATTACAACCCATAGAACATGTCTTCGAGAAATACTCTTGCACCAAAGAATGCCTCATATTGATGCCTCAACATGGATGACATTTTCTCTCATAGTCAGTTGCAGCTCCCATTTCTTTGTATTTGGAGCAATGCTACGATTTCTATGCTATCTAAAGAAAAAAAAAAAAGAAAATAAATTGAATGTCTTTTTTACGATTTCATATGAAGGCATCAAATTTAAATTATTATGACTCTCATACGATCTTAATCCAGATCGGATGGACAGGAATTTTTGTAATCTTTAGTCGCCTGTTGCTTACCAACAACAACCAGCACCCATGTATAAAGCAGCAATAGAAGGAAATATTATTTTGTGTCTTGTCTGATGGAAGAAAGCAGCTTCATCCATGCAAGCGCAACAAACGAGCGCGTCTACGTTTAGACACGAATAAATCGACTTTTATTAAAATGTTTTATGAGGATAATTTAAGATCGAGATTGCGTGCATGATGCACTTCGCTCTTCGGATGCTCAGCCAGCCATGGAAGCTTGAGAAAGAGCACCAATGTTGTCTAGATGTGAAGAGGATAGAGAAGAAAGGTTGCAAACAGGAGGAGGAAATGCGAAACCATTAGCTTGGAACAAATGGCATATGCGATACATCAAGAAAATGATATTTTGTGTCATATTTTCTGCATCTTTCATTGTTCAGCGTGGTAAAAAACAGAAGGCATTTGCTTATTATTTCTTAGTCTATAAAAAGTTGATTCTGATTAAGATTAAAGAAGTTGTTGTGTTGTCATATAATAGTTTTTTAGCTTCCTTATTTTTTTTAATATTTTATTAAATTCTATTTGTTCAAAAGTATTGCAACTCTTGGATTATCATTTGATATCTTTCAAATTTAACTTTGAATGAAATAATATTTATTCTCCATGGGATAAATGCAACTTTGAATCACTTTTCTTCATCTTGAAAATTAGTTACCCCTTTTCCCCCAGTTAAATTTAAATTTGTCAAACTCTCAATCTCAAAGCTTCTAGAAACATCTGATAAAATATCAAATTCAGTTGCAACGTGGCTGTCTTCTTGTAGTATTTCGACACCTCAATTTTTTTATCATGCATCCCCTATTTTTTTGTGGTAGGATGATCAAATTACATCCAACCACGCAGCGCCAGTTCTTCAGCAACCTCATCATCCAGCAGCAAGAACATCAACCGCAACAACGTGTACGCGATAGCAACATAGTTGATACGATGATATGTTAGTTGGTGTCTTCTTTTTACACAAACATCCTTAAAACTTTCAACCGTGTAAATAATCATGACATGTTTACGACCTCTGTGTATGTATTTACTAAAGGCGCGCGCCTGAACGCTCTTTTTGCTTCGCGTTTGTCTCTTCTTGCGCGCATCTTCGTCCGGAGAGGAAATAATAATTCAATAGTTCCTCCACCTAGTTTATATTTGAACGCCAAGTCTCTGGAACATCTTTACCAAAAATGGAACAAAATTCTAGGTCTAGAAATTCCCTCTTGTTTTTTTCAATGATCTATGTGACCTTGAATCGTGACAAATTCAAGACGTTGATTTTCTGAAGTTTGTTAGTTGTAATAATGGATAATTATAGGTTCGATAAATCGTGCTCTCATTTTGATTCCATTCCCTGAGAATTGAATGGTAATTGTACGTGAGTTTGTTTCAGTCTCGAAGATCACGATAAGAACCATCGAGGAAAGCTCAAGCTTAGTTAGCATTTTATGAAGTACGAAGAAGGAGAACGAAGTTACCCTCGTCATCTCATTTTCATCAATATCCATCCGTGATCCAGACACGTTTGGAGGAACGCGTGAGGCCATTTAATAATAGGGCTCTTATTTTGTAATCGTTACTCAGGTGTGAATAATTTCTGATGCTTATAAACGTATAAATTACGTGCAGACATTGTCTGCAGGTAATAAAAACGCTTCCTCGAGCGATTCTAATGCGCGATAATGATAGGAGGGATCACGACTCTTCGTCTCGTTAGGCATTTACCGTTTCTCACCTTCAGAGATAACAAAAGAAGTAGACGGTTTCTGACTTGGGGCTGTTTTACAACTTCTTCGTGGGCTGGCATCAACGATAACTTTCTGGTTTATTTCTGATACAGTTTCTCATACATAACACATTTATTATGTTACCAAAAAAGCTTCAATATTTCAGACCCTAAAACGAACCAAGATCTGACACACAATCAGTTTATTTGCAAATTCAGATTGCATCAAAGATTATGATCATTAAAGATATCTTGAGTGCTTCGAATTCATATTTTCTAAAGAAGCAGTTTCTAAGAACCAATTAACCACAAAACCATCTTCCTAGAAGCTTGGAATCCTTTTGGTCCAAACATCAAACATCTCGATGCTGAATACAAAAAGATAACTTTTCCATAATTTATGAGCTGCTGTCCTGATTCCTCACGAACATCTCTATTTGCTTGCTAATCCTTGCCGCCCAAAGCTGAGCCCATAAATGAGCGGAACGCTGGCTCGTTGATCCTCAGCCATCCTGCCAAGCAACCTAACGCAATTAAGCAATTTTCTCCGCGGCAAATCCGCTTACAAGCAATTAGTATGTGTTTACTTAAAGCGATGCGAAGAGCAGCAACGCGCATGAATATCGCCCACACAATAGGAACGAGATGTGCGCCGATTAAAATTCGCAAAGCTCACAAAACCACCAACCCAACCCCCCATGTGATATGTGTCCTCTTCCAGCTATTCCCGCATTCCCGTGCAATGCTCCCGTCGAATCCGGGATTGTTTTATTTTCTATTATATGCGCCATGGCTTTTGTGATTACGCGATGCATGCGGTTTGCTCGTATAAATTCTATTCGTTCCCATGGCAACAGGTGCTTTATGCTCGGGGTTCGGGATAGGATATCCAGGAGACCATTGAGTCCTGGATCCCTTTTTTTGTGATCCTCTCGACGAACTTTGTAATGCTGAGTGCAGAGTATCCGAACTTTTTTCGCAACTTTTCCTGATGGTAAAAAACCAGCAATGCCAGAATTTATATTTATGGGCATTGTAATAAACATTTTTTCTGTTGTTTTCTTTTTTTTGGTTTTATGATGATAGGGGATGAAGAATTTTGCATTTGCATCAAATGAAATCTGATGGGCTATGCATTTTGGGAGTTGAATTTTCACTGATTATTGAAATACCAACATTTTTTTGTTTCTTGAATTATTTTAGTTCTTTATATTTGTGTCATTATTACCATTTGTCTTTGATGAAAAATTCTGAGACATAAGGTTGCCTTTTCAAATGACTCCAGAAGATACGGATTCAGAATTGACTAATTGCGAGTGATTGAAATGTAGTAAAAAAAATCTTGAAAACAAGTTTTGAATAACGAAAAGGCACATTATTTTTGTTCTAAATTCAGACTAACTCTTGTTGTAGACTCCTCTTGTTCTTAAGCATTGATCTTGATGGTCAATTTTGATTAATCTCTGATATTAGTTAATTCGATAAGTACAGGGTGTCAAATTCTATTCTGAACGCTCAGCATCAAATCTTTCAATGGAACCAACATTGGATCGTTCCGAGAAACAAATAAAGGCACGTGAAGAACACCGCCCTGTCAGAAATAATTACGCGGCACGAACGGCACAAAGCGTCCGTGAAATTGAAGCGCGATGCGTTGCGTCTTTTACGAGACCGAACGCGAAGAAGATTAGTCAAGGTACGCGTTCCGGCATAAATTTATATATTCATAAGACGATTATCTTTCCGTTGTTTCTCCGCTCATTTTTTATTCCATTTTTCCATCGGTTCGTTCGTTGGGTGCTCCATGGAGACTGTCTCTTAAACTGAAGATCTAGTAAGCTTATGAGGTGCCCCTGTTGAGAGTCCCCAAAAGAAAACTTGAAACAAAAGCAGATAAATTTAAAAATTCATACTCAAGAGTTTTAAACGGCATCAAAAACTGAGGATTCTTTGAGAGGAAAATCGACCAAACTTAACGACAAGGATATTTACTCGGTAGTCTTCGTTTTGCTTTGGCGTCGTCGACATTTAGGCCCAGACATTCTTTGTGCGCCCCATTGTAGACGTTATTTCTGCGACCGCCTCCTCGTAGATTTATAACAAGCTTTATCGATCTGTATCGGAAAGCTCGGCGAGCTTCTTGCTCCTTCGGCGCACATAAATCGTCGTCGTAGAAGGTGGTGCCCGAATTGTCGGCGGCAGGGAATGAAGATGAAGAATCCGTGAAGACCTGGGTGCAATCAGGCGATGCTATAGAGAGAACAAGGAGTCGCAGCTTGCATGCAGACTCTTATTATTATTGTTGTTTGCTGTTTGGCGTGCGCGTGTGTGCTAAATAATGGCTCGATGAGCGGCCGTGATAAGTGCGCTTCTGCCTCACCAGGTCCCATCCATCTTTCGGGCTGTGACATCATGATGCCTTCTACATGGGCACCGTGTGTAGTTGCGCCTCGTTTCGTTCGTTCGGTTCGTGCCGCAGTCGGAAGGAAAGAACAAAGCGTAAATTATAAATAAAACAAACGCGCCCAAGACAATTCTTCGTTGGTGCGTTGGTAACTGCTTGGGAGTTGAAGGCGCGCGCGACTGTAATCGGTCTGGTTGCACTTGCTTGCATTGCTATTTATATGGTTTTAATTGTTGGATGCCTGTTGCAGAAGATGCAAGGAGGTAAATATTCGTTTGCAAATTGTTTAGGTCAAACCATTATAAATCATGTGGTGTTAGAGTTGGTTAGATTGAATAATGGATGATGAGGTGTACCTTTGATGTTTTACCAGTTTGTTTTCCTTGGGATTGTTCTTCTAGTAAGAATTATATGATTACTTTGTAGCTTAGTTTCTAAAGAGCTAGTCTAATGTTCATTCTAAATGAGAGGTAGTTGTAATTTGGTTCTATAAGAGCAGCCCCAAAAACAGCGTAAAAGTTCATCAGTTTTCTGAGGTTCTTCAGCTTCTGGGAGTTCCCCAGTTTCTAGAGGTTCTTTGGGGTCTGCAGGTTCCTTAGCTTCTGAAGGTTCTTTAGTATCTCCAAAGGTTCTTTAGTATCTCTAAAGGTTATAGCGTCAAAGGTTCCTTAGTTTCTAAAAGTTCCCTAGTTTCTGAAGGTTCTTTAGTTGCTGAAGGTTCTTTAGTTTCTGAAGGTTCCTTCGTTTCTAAAAGTTCCTCAGTTTCTAAAGATATCGTAGGATCTGGAAATTTCTTAGTTTCTAAAAGTTCCTCAGCTTCTAAGGTTTTTCAGTTTCTAAGGAAGTTTAATTTCGGAAGGTTCCTCAGTGTCTGAAAGTTCCTTAATTTCTTAAGCTTCCTTAGTTTCTAAAAGTTCCCTAGTTTCTGAAGTTTCTTTAGTTTCTGAAGGTTCCTTCATCTCTAAAATTTCCTTAGTTTCTAGAAGTTCCTCAGTTTCTATAAAGGTTCCTTAGGGTCTGTAGATTCTTTGGTTTCTAAAATTTCGTCAGCTTCTGAAGGTTCTTCAGCTTCTAAAGGTTCTTTTATTTCGGAAGGTTCCTGAGTGTCTGGAGGTTCCTTAATTTCTAAAGGTTCCTTAATTTGTAAAGGTTCCCTAGATTCTAAAGGTTCTATAGTTTTTAAAAGTTCCTTAGTTTCTAGAAGTTCCTGAGTTTCTGAAGGTTCTTTGGTTAGTGAAGGATGTTCAGTCTCTGGTTCCTCAATGTCTGGAGGTTCTTTAGTTTCTAAAGGTTCCTTAATGTCTCGAGGTTCCTCATTTTCTAAAGGTTCCTTAAGGTCTGAAGTTTCCTTAGTTTCTAAAAATTCCTCAGTTTCTGAAGGTTCCTTAGTCTCTGGAGGTTGCTTCATTTCTAGAGGTACGTTAGTTTCTGGAGGTTCTAGCTATTCTTTAGTTTCTAGATGTTTTTTAGTTTCTGGACATCCTGGAAAGTCTTGAGAACTTATTGGAAATGATTTGTAATGTTGTATATTTTGAAACATCTAAAAATCTGAAATTATAATGTCAAATTAACCTATAACTTGGAGGAAATCATAAATTGTGAAACCCTCACAACAATTTCCATCCAAATATAACTTCGTGGAAATCATTTCGCTGCATCCTCCCATCCCAGATCATTGTGAATATGAACGGCTATATTTATAATCGCAGTACAAGAAAAGAAATTGATGTTGAAGCGCATGTTAAACGCCGCAGACGTCTAAATCTGTTCGGTAGGAAATAAATTCATTCATTATCGGGCGTGCCAGACGGCTGCAAGAGCGGCCGAACATAGCAGCGCATTGGTAAATTAATACGCTAGATAAATTCACTTTATAGAAAGGCACTCATGAACTTTTTCAGCTTCTTCAACTCGAATCAAGTCCATTAAGTGGCGAAGAGTGCGCGGTGCAGCCAAACACATCGAACGAGTTGATTAACTCTCGGGGGCTCAGGACGGTCCCAAAAACCAAAAAAACCAACAGCAGCCAATGTGAATTGAGAGAAAAAGCTCGATAAAACTGTATGCCTCATTGACTCTCTTGCTCCACTACCCAAGAGCCGATATCAAGAAGCACCGCAGACCTTAATGTGGTAATCTCAGCTTAATCTCCATGTCGTTCAGAATTTATATATTTCGGTGGCCCGTGTCTTCCCGATGGGCACGTGGTCGGTCTTTGCACGCAATTGTACGTGACATAATTACAAAATAAACGGAAATATGAATGTTCAACGCACGAGTCGTTTTTTTAAAATGTCGATGGCATTCAAACGTTGTGGGTTTGTGGTTGATGCTTCCACACGTTCATACAGCTTGAGGTTCTTGCAGCTTGAAGAGAACGGAGCACGTGTTACCCATGTGAAATTCAAGGCATTGAGGAGGAGTACTTTGATCCATGGAATGCCATTTTGGCGTCCGCTCGTTCGTAAATTATGGTCGCGCGTCGCTCGGAATTCACCTCCGCAGTGTCACACCAAGAAATCTCTCGTTTTTTTCTTCCCTCGCTGAAGAATCATGGTACTCATTCATCCTGTGCAACAGCGCTCATTTACGAACGGCGGCAGCTGTATATAATTGTCATAAAATTAATAGAGTTAACATGACAGCGGGCGAAGAACGGTAAATATCGGTGTAATAGCTAAGCACACAGTTAGTGCCAATTTTAACTGGTTTATGTCGTGTCTTTGGAGCAGCTGTTCGGAGCGTAGACAATTATTTTTATGTCGGGGTGGTCGTTTGATTGCCTGCCAGACGATACATTGTTGTATCAAATTCCTTCCCGAGATGCAAGATGAATTTACCATTTGACACACACCTCTTTTGTTTTGTTTCTTTCTGGTTTATTGTCTTTGGTTTTATATGATGCTAAGAAGTTCTGAAGGAGTGAAATGTGGAAAGCCGCGGAGAGCATCACTCATCGACCAACGAAGATAAACATCTTTACTTGGGAGACCAAATGAATTGGACGCATTGTGGACTCCCGAGTTGAAGTGAGACCCTCGTTGGTATCAAGCATCCAGTAATGTTGTAATGGATGCCAGAACGAACAGAGGGGTCTTTGTGCTTGGCGGCAACAGCTGACGGTGTCAGAAGTTTGGGTTAATTAGATTTTTTAACGAACGTAATTACACATTTTGATAAGAAGGAATGACTGCTGGGTGAGCTCTCCTCGAGGATATTACCAGTCTCATAATTTAAGATAAGAGCGGCCTGGTCCATTCTTGAGTCTTCAGCCTCTTCCACTCCATTCCCTTCCATGACTTGGATGTCATGCTGCTAGGGAATTTGTAATTTTAAATTATGATTTACTGTGAGTGCATGAACCATGATTTTTCCATTGAATCCACCCGCATCCTCATTCATTACAACCTTCCAGAAGCTTCGACTCCCAAATGGAACTAGAAAAGATTGTCTTTGATACCAGGGTTTGACCAAGTATCCCAACTTAAATTGTTTGGATACATGAAGTTGGCTCGATGGGCAAATTGTAAATTCATGTTCCCATCGCTCAATTGACAGGCAAACACAGGAAATGCACACTCGTACGATCCAAGTAGTCTAAGAACGTAGGGAAGTAAAACAGAAAGCAAAACACTTCAAACAACTGTCTGAACTGTTCTGGGTTGTGCATGGAAGGCGTCGATTTGGGTCTGAATTCACATTATGAACGCTTGTTCGATCAAAAGGCTTCCCAGTTTCGCGGTTTTTGCTCATATCCTTGCCAGACATAATGAAGTCTTCGCATGCGATGATAAGGAAGCCGCTTCTCTTCATGCGATCCACGACTTGATATCGAATTTCCATTGCCTCAGTCAGACGAGTTATGATGTCTAGGTTTTAATTAATTAGGCTTTTGTTCTATTGCAGATGAAATAGCAGTGCTGCTCAAAAGAGAGGACATGGAAGCGTTCAAAGTGGCCCTGCTTCTTTTCGGGATTACAACTGTGACGGATGGAATGGACCCCTGTAAGTACACTAAATTATTCCCTGAGCAACCGGGTTAAAGCTTTGTGCCCTGGGATATTTGCATGCCAGAGGAATTCTTCGTGTCCTCGTTTGTTAGTGGGCGCTCATCGTTTGTACCATCCCTTTCAGGAGGTGCAACACAAGCACTATTTGCATTTCGTGCAATATTAGAAAAAGTTTCATTAGCTCGTGGAAACGTGAGGGCAAACATAGAAAAAACAGTTGGAAATCTAAATTGCGTTCGTTTTGCATGCCACTTGAAAGCCCGGAGTACAAATTGTGTGTTTGTCTTTCCAGCTCAATGCATTGCCCCGTTGGGCATGGAGTCTGGAGCCATCAGGGACGCCGATATAAGAGCCAGCTCCTCCTATGATGAATCGAACGTGGGGCCCATACACGGAAGGTAAATGTTTGAGCACTTCCTGAGGGAGGCAACCGCTAAACGTATGGTGTGGTTTTTGTTTGGTTGTTCCAGGATGCGTATGGAGCTCAACGGAGGCGCGTGGTGTCCCTTGAGTCCAGTGACGAGCGACCTGAAGGAATGGCTGGAGATCGATTTCCGATCCGTGCACATGATAACCGGCGCGGAAGTGCAAGGACGCTTCGGGAATGGTCAAGGTCAAGAATTCGCCGAAGCATACAAACTGGAGTATTGGCGACCTCGACTCTCCAAGTGGATCCGCTACAGGAACCGCCAGAACGAGGAGGTCATCAAGGGCAACATCAACACGTACTTGGAATCGAAGAGCGACCTCGACCCACCCATCATCGCCAGCAAGGTTCGATTCCTCCCTTTCAGCTACCACAAGCGCACCGTCTGCATGCGAGTCGAACTCTACGGATGCCGATGGACCGATGGCATCGTCAGTTACTCGATGCCCCAAGGCGATAAACGTGCCCAAAATTGGGAGTTCTATGATACCGCGTATGATGGTCACTGGGATGGGGAGAAGCTGCGACATGGGTTGGGTCATCTGACGGATGGGAAGGTCGCTCCTGATGACTTCAAGGTGCCCTTCTACCAGGAGGACGTCCAGGGTTGGGTGGGCTGGAAGAACGACACTCGGGAACATCGCCCCATCGAGATCATCTTCGAATTCGACAAAGTGCGCGAATTCAGTGCGGTTCACATCTATGCCAATAATCAGTTCACCAAGGACGTGCAGACATTCTCTTCAGCAACAGTGCAATTCAGCGTCGGTGGTAAGATATACAAGGGTGAACCCATCACCTATGACTACATGGAGGACCGCATCTTCGAGACTCCTCGTAACATCAGCATCAAACTTCACCATCGTGTGGGTCGATTCGTCAAGTTGCAGTTACATTTTGCCAATCGATGGATGCTTCTTAGTGAAATCACCTTCGATTCTGCTGTGGTCAATGGGAATTTCACCGAGGAAGATGAAGAGTTGGATTCTGAATATGAAACCAACAATTTGCAAAAAGATCAGATTGCAACTCCTGGATTGGAGAATCGCAACATTGTCAGTGCTGTGAATACCCCGACCGCATTGGGTCAATATCTTGGTATTGTTGTGGGCTTCCTTGCGGTCATCATCGTCTTGATGCTGGGAGGTGCTGCATTCATCTGCATACAGCATCGCAGGTATAAGTCTTCACCAAGACCTTCGCAGGTTCCTGGAGGATGCGACAAGGCGGCTCTGTATCGTGAGCAACCCGATCCAGAGTATGCTGTCCCATTGCAACCACCTCAACCTCCAAGAGCGCCACCTTCGGTTCATGATTTCTTCCCGAAACCTCCGACGGTTCCGCCGCCCCCAACTGAACGCTACTATGCTGCTACCGAAATATGCAATACGGCCTTTGTGGCACCTTCACCACCGTTTTCCACACCACCTCCAGCTCGATTGAGCCGACAACCACGCTATGTTTCCAATGCCAGAGCGTACGTAGGTCCTTAGGATGTCTATCGGTGTTTTAATGAATGTGATACCTAAATAGCCACTGAATTATCAATTCCTGGTGCGCCCCAAGAAGAAAAGCGAATGTGCTGCTTACTTTTCTTGTGGACGAGAATGATTGAAACGAATAGTGCTTTACCGTGATGTTTATCTTATTTAATTCAATGCGGACATCGAACCCCCTCAAAAATGTATTGAACCAAGAAGGCTGACTTATTACCAAAACAATTCTTTAATTAACGGTTAATTAAGGGATATCATGTAATTGTAAACGAAACGATCAAATGCCATCAACTATTCTGTAGGTAGATGTCATAATCAATCAGTAATACTAGATCATTCCATTCTAAATGTTACATACAGTCATACAGTTCGCAAATTTGCACATTTCAACCCAGAAAGTGCACATTTAGAATGGACATGGAAGTCAAACGGCTTTATACGCGTACATATTGGATGTATACACGGACAATCTGTCACTTAAATGTGTTCTAACGTAAATGTAATGCTATAATCTAATCAGTGGAGATGATACAAACCGAAAGCAGTAATCTACAAATGTTGTATATAAGACAAATGCATTTCCCAAGTCAAATGCAAATGCGACACTATTTAAATATGGTTTATACCTTTGTACATATCCTATAAATATAGCTAAGATGCATAATATGTAAATAAATCAAATTTAATTTATATTGTCTTCTGTTATATTTACAACATTTTCAAATTTCAAGGGACATTCGATCTACAATTTCAACAAAGTGTTGAAATCGTTTACAGTTTGGATAAATCTTCTGAAAGTATCTTTTCAATGATCCTTCATCGATGGATTGTCAACACCGTTAAGGAAAGATCAATCAACTGATACAAGCTCTCATAAATCCTGCAATAATTGCCCATAATCACAACCTGCAACTAAAATATGCATAGAACGAGCTGATGGAATGAAGTCCGCATATTTTGCGCAACTTCTTCGGGGGCCGAACTAAATATTCATAAGTGGTGACTGTGGATTCAGTTAAGTGAACATCGTAAGTCATTCGATGAAGAAGAACCGCCAGCCTCGAAGAGCGCGTGATTTCCAAGTCACAAAAACAAGAAGCAAGTAGCAAAAGTTCATTAATTTCACGTTTAACACGCTCGACATCTTCGAAGGCTTTATATTCGCCTCGAGCTGGAGTATTCTACCAACATACGATTCGTGAATGTATCTATCCTCAAACGCATCGGAGTTTTTCATTAGTGCGCGAAGAAAGAGAGAGTCTTGTCTCTCATCATTTCAATTTCAATTTCGTGTCGGGCTCATGGTAAACATGTAAACAAGAGACTTCTTGTCGTGTAATGAAAACAAGCTTCTGGTTAATAAATCGCTAAAGGTCGTCGATGATTTGCTCAGTGACATTTTTAATTTCTTCTTTGTCGTTATGTGATTGCAATGGGAAGACATTAATTTCGAGGATATAACTGATGTTGACATTATGTGATTTGAATCTATTTTAGTTCCCGACTGAGAACTTGCATAACATTCGGGAGGATTGTTGGGGGTTGTTTTATTTAACTAGGGAAGCAGATTCGCGAACAGAACGCGAACTTGTTTGCCCCTCGAAGATTTGGCGTACAAGAAGTTGGGCCGAACTTGGAGCGCACAAATTACTAAATTACTTTTCGATTTGTTTTTGTAGCATGGCATCGTCGGTTCTGACGCCCAAAGTGGTAAATTTAATTAACAAACCTAATTATGCGCGAGACAGCGCGTCGTGGGCACTCGTTAATTTGATAAAACAAATCCGGAAATGTGCGCGAATAATTCTTTCTCTGCGACTGCAGGAGACGGAAACGAATTAATTTCGCTGATATTCGCGCGATCCGTTAGATTGGCGCCATTTCTGCACGTGCTTCTTCACGCTCGGCTGTGCGATTTCTTCGCGAGTCGAAGTTTCGACTTCGTTTGCTTCCTCCTCGCTGGCTGGCGAATTCATTAAAATCGTTTTTATTAAGTTATGCGAATCTGCTGATGGCGTTCGCGCAGCGCGTTGGAGTGAGACGGCTCGGTTCGTGTTGGTTGGCGAAATTAGGCGAATTAGGTAATGGGAGAGCAAGGAGATGCTGGTGCTTCTCGGATTTCGACAAACGAAGAATGGAACGACGAACGTGCCAAATTCGACGAGTCGGATTCGCTTGGTGCGTTTTACTTCTCCCCAAAGAAAACGGCGCTCGAAACCAGCGAGCACGCAGTCTTCGGATGGCGTTTGCTTGATGCTTTGGGATTTTAATGAAATTGCCTTGGTGTGTTCGCCTAACTGTGGACGAAATTCAGCCACCATTCTGGTGTAATGTTGCGTTAAGTGCAATAAAAGAAAAATGTTGAGTTGGGCGAATTTTTTAATAAAGACTCTTCATCTTTAGATCCCCAAAACGTGGGTAACATGATTACACTGCTGGGATTTCATTTACTTTGATTTTTGTTTCCTCCATTTCCAAGAAAATTTCTTTATGAAATTTAAAATAAAAATTTATAATAAATTCCAAAATCAGACCTATCCTGACATCTCTGAACAAATATTTGTATGACTACACGCAAATTCACGTTGAGATCGTTTGAAGGTCGAATTAAAATTTGCACCGTATCTATATCAACAAATATTGCACAAACAGTGTGATTTCGGTACGCGTTGTCATTACATCGGTAAAAGTATCGGTTTTCCTCTTCGGTCGGTTTTCTTCCGGTTTCCGGTGTGTAGGAATTCAATCCAGGGATTTCTCTTCGAAAACCAAGGCTCTGCATTTCACCAAATGTAAGTATCTTTATTTGTACTCATTTTCCATATCGTAATCTAATCACATGACAAAGTGCTTTATAACAATGGACATTAAATAATTTGATTAATAAACGATTTTACGGCCATCCTAATTGAAAAATGATCGCAATAAATTCACGGTTAAAAGTAAAGTCACGTGCGCATAAACATCTCCAGCTCTTTCATGGGATGCCTTCTTGTTTTTCGTTGGTTTCTTTGCTCGTCCGGCCCCAAACATAAAACACACGAGTGCGACATGAAAATACGAGTCCGAAAGGGAATAAACTACACCGGAGATTTCTGCTCGTTGCACAGGCTGCCGAAGAAAAGCAACAAGAATCGGGAAAAAAGGAACGAAATGAATGGAAGAAAACAACGCGCTGGGATATTTCATGCTTGTCAGCCGGGATTTTAATGTATTCAGCACCATAGTTGAAACATTCTGTGTTGCCCTCTCGTTACATTCCTGCTTGTATTTCACTAGTAAATCCATTCAATTCTCGAGGAACGCCAACCGCAGTTGGCTCATTCTTCGTGCCTTCTGGCTGGACCATAATTTAGAATTAAAAATGATAGTGAACCGTATAAAATACCACAACATGAAATCGTAGCATATCGTCTTCGTTTTATTCGTCCGATAAATGTAGAGATTCACTGAGAGCGAGCTGAAGAAGTTTAATCAAATTGTACAGAAGCTTCTTGGGCCAAAAGTTGTGGTACAATAAATTTGTTAGTATTAGGAAAAATTATGACTGTTCTTATGAAGTGTTTAAATATTGTTGCTAGGAGTAAAATTATTGAACCCAATTTTGTTGATACAAACATGAAATATTTTCAGTCATAGCTTCAAAACTTCTGAAACGACTTTGAAGAGCTTTGGCTCAGTTTATAACAAATTAACTACTCTTTAAAACTGTCTGTATGTAAAATCTGGAAACTAATTTTTCCGAACATATTTAGAGAAAATTTGAAATGACGAGATGTCACTGTACAAAATACGCCTGATTTTCCAATAAATTCCCCTGAAATAACAATCGGGACATTTTACACGCCCAGTTGAAGCTCATTGTGCACATTGGGCGTTTCATACATTCATTTGAATGCTGCGTAACTCCGGGTTTAACTAATACATCCGGATGGACGATGTTGGGGCCTTCCAAAAACTAGGGTATTTCAATACGAAATCCACAATTTCAGTGCCCCAAACCGAATAATGCGTTGGTGCTCATGATTCATGAATCACACCGAATCCAAATGAATAATGTCCATTGTCCACTTATTATATCCACCATCCATATTTTATTCTGTCACTATGCGTGTTCAAATTTGCTGTAGCAATGTACCACTCGACACTGTCATGTTTCCCCAGTCCATAATTTTGATCGGAAAAGTTGTTCGAACATGGGGACACTCCGTATAAACGATATTAAAGATTGGGCAGATTATAAAATATGTGGAGGCATGAGGCTCATTGATTGAGGAGAAAAGTCAGCAGCTGTGAAACTGAGCTCATTGAAATACATCAAGTTTTGGGTGTAGAAGAAAGCTGGAGGAAAAAGAGGCACGTGATCCAATGTGATTCATCTCTTTGCTAATGTGATACCATCTTCCACTATTAACCATCATCGTGTCAGCGTGTCAATACATATTTTGCTTAAGTAAGATGAATGGTGACTTTGTGGCTTTGCTGTTTAATGATGGACAAAAGCTAAATTTCAGAAAATAATCGTGAGGGTTTGAATTGACTCAAAGAAATATGACAAATTTGATTTCAAATACGGTTGTTCCCTTGATGATTAAGATTTTGATGTTGGGTTAGAAGAAAAATACAAATATCCAAATGGATATCAAATAGCTTGATTAACTGTGACGTTAATGAGTAGGTGTCATTAGGTTTCTTGTAAACAACATGTGGTTGCTTATGATTTATGGGAAAGATGTTGGTTCTATTGGTAAATTTTTTGGAATTTATATTTTGGGAAAACCGTTAGATTGGTCCATGATATTTTGTTCTTTAATTTATTATTTCATATTATTTACTATAATTTCCAACTTCAGAAAAGCATTTTCCAATTGTCAGAAACTCTACACAAGAGAGACTCAAGAAAAAATTCTTCAACTTGGATGGTCAGTTTTCCCTATCCACTTTACACTTCAGATCTTGCCCCAAAATAGATTACCAATTTTTCAGTTCTTTACAAAACTTTTTGAATGGTAAGACCTTCAAATTTGACGAGCAAGTTGAAGAGGAAATTCTTGATCTAATATTTCTGAAATTAGAAATCTTTATAACACCATTAATTAAATCACTCAGTAATTATTCCTCCTTTTTGCAACAAAAGCGACAACCTTCACCAAAGGTGTCTTGCATTCCTACTAAACTAATAATTATATTTATGCATAATTATCTATCTTATCTCTTATCATATCATCTCGATTTGAGAGGCACGTGAACTTATGACCACGAGCATCAAACATGTGATAGTCTGCACGTTCTGCATGAAGACTAATTAGAAAGTGGCAATCGTGCGTGCATTTTTGTTTACGCGTTTCACGATGAATGGGGCCTTGCATGTCGCACATTTCCAGCACTGTTATTAACTTGTTCCACCCACTGCCAGCTGCATATTGCATACACACGTGTCGAATATGTAGACATGTGCGGATGAATTGTGCATAAGCTTGCCGAATGAGCACGCCAACAATGATGGCTCGTCGAACGAACGAACCAGTCTCGACTTCGATCCATCGATCGAGACAAGCATGTATTTATTGGTCGTATCAGGCATCGAAAAGTAGGTAAATATCAGATGCTGATGGCGGAAAGACCGGGGGACCAAGTGCATCGAATTCGACATTTTATTCACCAGACGTATTCGAATCGGCCGTCAGTTAAATACAAAGATGGATCCACACATCCCATTCATTCATTCATTGACATTCGACACTCGGTGATCCATCGAATGGTTCTGGGGCCAAATATGGTTCATGGCGTGCTCTGAATGCAGCTGTCCAATATTTCTTGTTTGTTGGTACAATAGCTCAATATTAGTGAGAACAAATTGCACAATTTGAGTTTATGAGTTATTTGTTGTTGCCTTTATTGGGTTTACATGTTTATTTAGTTGATTTGGTATTTGCTTAATTAATTGTTGAGTGATTAACTACATTTCTTGAAGAAAAATATTTTTAAATTTAGTTTTTATTTCATCGAATTTGTGCAGAAAATTTTAAATTTTAATTATTTCGCAAATCCATGATAAGGATCAGTTTCGTGAAATTCAAATCTTTGCTAAACTTTTCAAAAGTTCAAAATGATTCTCTAAAATATTGTTGTTATTTCTTGTTTTAATAGCTCAAAATTTATTATCGTTTATATCAATTTTATTGTAAATGTCAAAAACTGAATTGAAATACCAAATTTTATTTCCATTAACAACACATTTGACATTATAAAAACATAGCCCATTACTAACTTGTAGAAATTAATTAAAAATATTCATTCAATTAAGATCTTGCATAAGTTCTTAATTAATTTTTGCTTTCCATGAGTTAAAACCAATTAAATCAATACCCAATCAACATGCAGCCATAAAATAAATTCGATTTCCTAATGAATTACAGCAATAAATACGTCCGGACGAAATGAAAACATAAAAATCACTAAAACTCCAATAAAGCAACTTTAATTAACAATATCAATGGCGTTTAATTACATAATTATCCGCTAGATTTTCAAATGTGCATGGGAACGTACATTCGGAAATTGAAACGCTAACACGTATGTAGTTTGCATTTTAATAGCTGACAATTAAAGCCATTAACGCGCTTGCTAATTAAAAGCCCAATTTAACATGGATCTGGATTCGGATTTTATGTTCACTCAATCATTTCCTTATTTCTTATTTCGTTATCCAAATCGAAAACTCAAGTGAACTTTCAATTTCTCACATTCGCACATTGAACCATAAACAAATTGATTTTTTTTGCGCGAGATTTCCCAATAATAAATTCAATAAATTTAAATTAACGCATTCTCGTTGAAAATAATCACACCAATACGAATAGCAATAATGATAATAAAAACGATGCAGTTAGGAGTTGAGTGTTACAGCGATTAAATCGTGCGTTAAAGCCGTCGTCTTGTCTGGCGACTAATAAACTGCTTGTTGAATTAATTGCTTTAATTGACAAATGGTATATATCGGCTGGGCTTATCTGCATTACGAGCCTGGCGAAATGCATTGCTTTATGCGTTCCGCGTGAAAATGACTTGCTCGGATGGTCTCTTCTTGTTGTCCACATCGGTTGGTTGGGTTGGTCAGGCGCTTGTTGAGACATAACAAACCAACAAATGAACTGCTGGGCGAAATGAGCGAACGCACGTTGGCTGCAATTTGCATGCTGGAGATTGCTGAAGCTGCGAAGTAATGGTATTTCAATTCGGCAATAAATTTCATTTCAACTGTTGCTTCATTGCGTTCAGACTCGATGGTTCTCGTTTTTCCTGCAAATGTGTAAACATCTTGTTGGTTCGCTATTAAATTTAAATGGTTTTTTATTCATACATTGCAGATATTCATTGATTTTTCCTGATAAGCCATTCACAATTCGCAAAATTATTAAAAAAAATTTCTTGGGTAAACTTCTAATTTCGTGAATTTATTTTTCATTTACAATACCATTTTTAATGGTTATTGGGAACACCTTATATAATTTAGATAATACTACATGGAAATATTACAATTGCACATGCAGAAATTGTAGGTGTATAATGGTATGCATTCACATTCTGCAACACGAATTACAAGAACCTCGACGATTTGTATGCAAGAAACGTTGTTGGAAGGAGCGAATGTCCGTCCGGTGTGTCCCAATCAACGCCTGTGCGGTCTAATTAACATCTCCCTTCGGATTCCCGCAAGCACACAATGAGTTTTAGGGTTCTGTGTTAACTAAACAACAGGATGGTCATTGACAGGCAGACTCGTTGTGCACCAATGACCAATAGTCGCAATTGGAAGATAGGCAATATGGATAAGAAGGATAAGAAGGTAAAACCGGAGAGTGGTCGTTAGGGTAATCCATTGGT
>JARJDZ010004205.1:0-10554 GCA_030264555.1 Aleochara sp. GC000083 | reverse complement strand
AACAATACCTTTTCACTCAAAATCCATTCCTGAAGCTGAAGAACTAACTCATTCAATCCTATATCAAAATTACTAAAATAAATGACCTTAGTACTTTATTAATCATAAAATTTTGCAAAACTTTAAGCCAATAGAAGACATCACGCCAAATACGACGAATCTGCATACAAATACGAAATAAAATAATTTGTCAGCGTTTATAATTACTTCCAACTTGATCCCTCATCTCATGCAGGACAACCACCAACCATGAACCATGATTGCACAAAGGTCCTGGGAACTTGTTGGGTTTATAGGTGATGCATATCCCTGCCTATGCATATGGGTGGTTGTGTTCGTGCTTCTGGGATTGCCCAAAAGCGTTCCAATGGTTGCGGGGGCATGTGGTTGGAATTGACGCATAATTTTCGACGCTTGACGTTTCGCTTTTGGGCCCCTCGTGCTTTGCATTGCATTATCGCAGTTGGGGCCATCGCGCAGAAGCTGCACAATCGAGATTTATGGTCGGTCACTAAAACTAAGCGCCATCGAGTTTGAGCTGCAACTTCCTGAAGACCAGGCGACTGGATTCACAAACGCAGAGGAAACTAAATATGTTTGTAAATTTATATATATGCATATTTAAAACGAGGTCTTATCTTGGACCACATGCAGGAGTGAAATAAAATGGCAGCTTATCAAGTTATAGGTTATAATTTCGTTGAGGATAATTTATTTTCATGTGGAGTAATAATAAAGTTAATTTATTTTAGTTATTCTTAGTTATCACAGTCCAGAATTTCCTGGTTAAAAGTTTTCTAGGTTATTGATGTTACTGCATAAATAATAATTAGTAACATCTTCTTTAGACATTGATTGTTGATACAATTTGCATCAACGAAACATTTTCTTTCAGGTATTAATCTCAAAGCAATTTGAAACTTTCTTCATATCGATATCGATAAACCTGCAGATTTATGAATAGTCCTCTTTGGGAGATGCTAATCAAAACGCATGCAAAATTTACAACCAAGATGGTTGGCGAGGAAGACCGGAAGCTTTCCAATAACAGCAACCTGCAACTTAAATTTTAAATGAAGCATCTTAAAGTTTGCTTGCATCCGCGCCCCGATTGCACCCGAACAGAAGATTTTACGTGCAAACTACAACAACTTGAATTTTTTCCCCGAGAACATTTTCCATTTGCCGCTTTATATCTGCCCCCAATATAAGATCGTCGCATGCATCTTACGTCTGCATGCATGCACCGCCAGCAGCAGTGCAGAGGTAATACGAAGAGCGGTGCAATGTCATCCAGAAAGTTGAAGGTTGTAAAGAACCCGTCTGCAGGTTGCTGGTAAGTGTATAAGTGGTAAGGAGGAGGACTTCCGGTGAAGAGTTCCCGCTTGTGCGCGATGTGTCTTGTCGACGTTGATCCACGTTTTGTGCGCTATCATATTGTAGAATGGCATTATGTATGCTTTATGCGGGAGGTGCCCTCACGAACCGACCTGGAATTCATCATCATGTGGTCCGCTCCCACGCGCGAATATTTCGCCCCGGATGTGGTAGAACATGCGCATACTTATGCTTTTCGATTATATTTGGCATGGTGAATATTTCTCGGCGTGCATGTGAATTGATACAATCATGTGCTTCAAGCGGGTGAAAGCTAAGAAGAATCCATCAGAAGTTTTCCTTGGGATAACAGAATCTTTTGCATGAGGTATTTCTGGATATATGGGTAGATGGTCATTTTGAAGTTTAGTTTCTGGGAAATTTAATCTACTTTCAAACGCCGTTTTTGGATTTATGAAATTCCGTCTGGAAATACTTCTGGTATTGTCGNTTATTCAGGCACCATTTTATTGGAAATTTAATCTACTTTCAAATGCCGTTTACAGATTTGCAAAATTCCGTCCAGAAATACTATTGGTATTGTCGTCAATTTGCTTAGACATAATGATCAGAATATCTTAATCCTTTATGTATTATTTCGGAACCGGAAGCCCAATTCTAACTATTCCAACATTATTTAATAGATAATTTAATGTACTTTCGATTGGCGTTTAGAGATTTGCAAAATTCCGGCTAGAAATGCTATTGGCATTGTCGTCAATTTAGTCTAAAATGTCAATTTTTAACACTCGTTGTCCTATTTAAATGTTGTCTATTTTCTGATTACTGTTTCTCAGTAACTGGAGGACCTATAAAAATAATTCAGACACCATTTTATTGCAAATTTAATGTACTTTCAAATGCAGTATACAGAATTTCAAAATTCCGCCGAGAAACACTATTGGCATTGTCGTCAATTTAATTTAAATCTGAAACAAAGTCAGTCCTTGATGGGAAGTTGGTAATTCATTTAAAACCCAAACCGAAACGTTCTGAAGAAACTGAAATAACGCTGATCATGAAAAACCAAAACAAATTTGTTTCTGAAATTTTGGAAAAACAGTAACCTTCTCGATGACCATTGCCCCACACATCACGATAACATTCCTCCAGTTGCACTCTTACATCTTGCAGAATTTATGCCCTCCTGCATCGAACATGCCCATCTTTCAATTGTTGTCCATTGCTGCTTGTTATTCCTTATTTTCGTTTCGATGCGCGTTCCGTTTTTATCGAAACGCCAGCCGTAAACATCTCCGCATCCATAAGTACCTTCCAGCAGTCTTCCACATGCGATGCACCATCCCAGCAAGAAATTTGCTTGTAAACATTGTAATCTCACGCTATTACTTTACATAATTATCAGCAATCTTTTTACACACCATATACATAACTCGGAGGTGCGCGCGCATCCGTGCCTCCTGACGATAAGCCAACTATGCGCATTTGCGCATATCTTACATGCTACAATGCGTCTTAATGTCACTCTCATTGCACCATTCCAATTACACTCAAATCCAACAAGAATGCAATCGTTGTTCGGTTGGTGGAGGACGACAAGGGGGAAGGCACGTGTCTTCAGAAATCATTCAATTTTTGGTCCTATTTGTTCCCTCTTCGTCGTTTTGTTTTCCGGCCATTAGTAACGCGTGTAATATCGAATATTTGACCGGCATTCACAATCGGACATGCTAATGGTATTTATTTAGTTCTGCATGCGTCCGAATGAAGTGCCCTCTTGAGGGATCGCGCCAGCAGGAATAAAGGGCCCACGCACATATTTTGTGTTTGAGCTGGCACAAGTTTGCTCTGGAAGCCGACTGAATACGTGCTTAAGAGGCTTTGTTGGTTGTCCACCCCTCGTTTCTGTGCAAACTCCACATTTACATCAGCAAATCTGCACATGAAGACAAATGATTTGAAATTCCATCAAATTTTGCATTTTTCATACTAATAGCGACATCTATCGGGGAACCCCTCAATTCATAACATTACTTAAGGCATTGTTTGGCTTGAAAGTGAAACATTCACCATGGAAACAAATCAACAACACAAAAAAACAAGTAGAACTCATCGAAATAATCAGACAATACAATTTCGATGAAAGAACAGGAATAAACGTATTATTCGCTTGTTACACGGATTGTTACAGTGTATTGAATTCACAAGCAGAAAATTGAGGGTAGCAATGACAGAAATGTGAAGGGTGTTCCACCCTCGAAAACATAACCCTCAAAACTTATGATATATTTCCAAAAACAACCAATTGTTTTGTTCGAATTTGTTTGCAAGATGTATTTATGTTTACTACATACAATTGCAAAACCTGATTTTTTGGTATTGTTGCAGAAATGCTTCAGCAACAAGGGGAGCTCTCTTCAGCCTCAATGGATTCCCTCTCGTACGATTCTTCTGTGACCTCTCCAGCGTCCAGCACCGGTCATCAATCACAAAGAACGAAGCGCATGCGCACTTCTTTCAAACACCATCAACTAAGGACCATGAAGACGTATTTTGCTATAAATCAAAATCCGGATGCGAAGGACTTGAAGCAATTGGCCCAAAAAACGGGTTTATCCAAAAGGGTCCTTCAGGTTTGTACTCTAACAAAAATGGTTTACCATGCCCAGAATTTTAACCATGAAGAAATAAGTTGAAAATAGGTTGGAAATGTATTATTGGTAATAGACATCCATTTTGTTTTAGGTGTGGTTCCAGAACGCACGCGCAAAATGGCGACGAAACATCATGCGACAAGAAGGCTCCCAGGGAAACAACAACAATGGACAAGTGCAAAACCCTTCAGGAGGTTTACTCGACTCCGGAGGGCTATCACATCAGACGTCTTTGGATGACATCCACCATCATATACATTCTCAGAATTCGCAAACGCTGAATTTCGGCGAAATGTATTGATCTGGCCGTTGGAGATTGCGCAACATGGTTCCTTCCCAAAACATAGTGATAAATTAGTGTGCTGGTGCGAAAATGGCGAGTGCAATTCAAACAAATATTCCAAACTTTCCGTTTTTTTAGGTTAAGTCATTGTACAGATCGTTTAGTAAACGTGTATATTATTTGTAGATATATATTTATTGCGTTGCTCGTCGATTTTTCTCGAGTACAACATTTTGTGTAAAAATATGCCAATCAACATTCAATAACTGTAATTAGTACGATTGCAATTATATTATCAAAGTGACATGTACAGAGGCGATTAAATTGTCGTAAATTTGCAATTGATGTGCGTAACATATGTTGTAAACAATTATTATTTAATTATCTAATTGAATAATATAAGTAAGCACATAAAATGATGAGAAAGAATGAAAAGTATGTTCCATTTTACTAGCGTATGGATTTGTTGTGATTAGTTCGAATTCTATGTAAATAACAATAAACGAGCACTTGATTTTTATTTAAATGAATGCATCTCTTGTTTGTTTTCGCCAACAAATTAACATGTGTATGCTAATAACGAATTGTTATTATCTATAACATGTTAATTTCATTGTTCTTTATGCCATTAGTTCAGTGATGTTCACAACAAATTATGAAAAATTTGCATATTTTACCATGACACACTCAGCAGGTTATTGTTTACATTCATTTGCATTGTTGATAGAAATTAGCTGCTTATGCATCAAAAATTTTATTATTATTTTATTGTGAATATAAATTTGCCAATTCAAGTTGAAATTATTCGTCCAAAAATCGTTCTGTGAACTTATTTTTGCAAATTTTTTAATGCAATCGTAATGAGGCTTTTAACAAATTAACAATGTCATTATCAGTAAACATTTCCATAAAATAATTACTAAATTGAATGGATTGAAAGCAATTGTTACAAATCACATTGCAAGAATTTTTTTCATAAAATAATTTTGCAATATTTCTTGATAACTTTCACTATATAAAGCACTAAGTTTCAGGTTAATTTATAACAGAAACATTTCCTCTTTACACCAGAAACCAAAGGTAAAAAACAACAAATTTAAAAATAATTTTTATATCTTAATTTTATTTCTTTCTAGCAAAAATTAATAAAATGAAATCCGTCTTCGTTCTTGCATTGTTTTTGGTTCTTGGAGCAACCAACATCAATGGTCAGCTACCATTCTTTGACATAATCAACAACATAGTGGGATCTCTTCAGAATCAACTAACGGCTGTTTTGACCACAACCGACATTGGTAACCTCAATGCAGTCCTGCAATTTGGTCTGGACAACAACATTATAACCTCAATTCCCACAACGATTCAAACACTTCAGGCGGATTTGCAGGCCATTTTGAACAGTGTAACCACCCTCAATTTGGATTTCAATCCGACTATCATTGAGGGATTGTTAAATATCATCTCCAACAGGAATAATGGTAATACTGATGGTGATGATGGTAATGATGGTAATACCAGAAAGTAATCTACTAGTAGAATTTAAATTTTATCATTGTAATTGGTTTTCAAAATGGTGGGGTACAATAAATCAATAATTTTATAACCTAACCTATAATTGTTATTGCATATTAAGTCCTATTCCCAACCGAACAATGCATACAAGACCTTAAGAGCTTGATCCAAATCAATCCCCCAAGCACGAACCACCTTCGCAATTCGTTGAACCTCTGGAATGATACGAACCTCATCAACCAAAACATGGGACTCCTCACTGGAGATTTTCGCCCAAAAGGCTTGGAAATCAACACTATTGGTCAACTTATCATCGAGGAGAGCCATCAACTTATTAATTGGTACCAAAGCTTTAACTTCATCGATGAACTTCCTCATTGAACGACCTTGAGCAACCTTCGATTTAGTACCAGCATTAGCGACAAGGTCATGGAAGGCTTTGATGATGGATTCAATATCGATTCCGGCATCAGACATGTAGTTCTTGAAGTTTTTCCAGGATGGGTTTGATGAGACAGTTTCGACAAGTTGAGCCCATTCGGGAGATCGAAGGTATTTGATGGTTTGTTGGACTTCAGCATCGGTTGCAGCATAATGGTCAGCAATGTCCTTCATTTTTTGAACTGGGAAGAGGTCTACGAAATCTTGGAAGTCATCCTTGAGGCTGGCTGAAGTTGTGCTGATGACAGCGATGAAGGCAAAGAAGGTTAAGAATTTCATCTGAAATTTTAGGTTTTGTTAGAAAATTTGGGGTTTCTGAGATGTTTGGTACTGTACCTTGAAGTTTGGTTGCTAAGATACAAACTGAATCTATTCAGCCCTTAGTGGAGTATTTATACTGAGGTATCTATCTTATCGACATTTGAGAAACTTCATTTTCAGGTGTTGAGGTTGCACCTGGTTAAATTTTGAGTGGATGATTCAAATTCTTTAATTATATTGTATACTTTGTAAATATAACATCTGGTTATCAGTAAAAAATAATGGTGTTTAGAATTGTAATTTTTTGTTATCTCCTCTAGACTTAAAACTAATAAAGATAAAATTGGATTGAATTGTTGCAATACTAATTTTCAAACCAAACATTGACACCTAAAAAATTGAAGACATTGTTTGAGTCTTCAGATTTCCTAAGGGTTGAGGAGAAATAGGTCATGAAATTTGGATGATTTCGTTATTAATTAAGTAAGTAGGTTTGTTGATATTATGACTATAGTAAAATGTGTGCGTCATTAATTAAAATCTTGATAAACTTAGGACTCTGATCAATCTATCAATAAGTCCAAATATCATTTAGTCATTCAGGTTCAAGGTTAGATTTCATCAGTAAATATCATAGTTGGGTCTTGGAAAATTATCCTTTAAAAAGTAAAAAATGTATAGGTTATGATTTAAGAGTTATTTATTGTCATCATCATCATTATCAATAATGAATGAGTTTATTCCCAACCGAACAAACCGTAGACAAGTTCAAGAACCTTATCGAGATCGATGCCCCAGGCACGGACAACATCAGCAACACGCTTCACTTCCGGGATGGCACGGACCTTGTCAACCAAAGCATGGGACTTCTCGCTGGAGATCTTCTCGAAGAACTGTTGGAATTCAACGCTGTTGGTGAGCTTGTCGTCCAAGAGGGCCAACAATTCACCCTTGGGGATCAGAGCCTTGACTTCATCGATGAACTGCCTCATGGTGCGACCAGCAGCAACCTGCTTCTTGGTGCCTGCTCCAGCAATCAAGTCATGGAGAGCCTTGATGATGGCCTCGATGTCAATACCGGCATCAGCCAAGTACTTCTTGAAGTCTTGCCAGGATGGGTCGGCGGCGACGGTTCCAACAAGGTTGGCCCATTCAGCTCCTTGCAGGTACTTGATGGCTTGTTGGACCTCGGCATCGGTGGCGGCGTAGCGGTGGGCAACTTCCTTGATCTTCTCGACGGGGATCAACTCGACGAACTCATGGAGGTCATCCTTGAGGCTGCGGGTTGGGACAGCAGCAGCGACACCAGCGACGGCGACAAAGGCGACGAGGGCGAGGAATTTCATCTGGAATGATTTCCCCAACAGTAAGTAAATATCCCAGAAATTCAAACTTAGATCAATGAAGATTTACCTTGAAAATGCGTTGTTCGGTTCGGTTAAAACTTCCTAACTGATTGCTTCAAATTTTTTTCCTCCTTATATACCAATTTTTTGTTGTTATCTGAGATGACATGGTACTTCATGAGAGATGTTATCAATTAAGGTACTCATCTAATTTGGAATTAAGTAGGTATCTCATAATGACATTTCAAATTTGGAAAAATAGTAGTTTTATTTGCTCAGGTACATTTTTAACAACAAAAATTTTGGTGGTTTATTCCCATCCGAACAAAGCGTAGACCAAATTAAGGACCTTGTCGACATCGATGCCCATACCGCGGAGGACCTCAGCAACACGTTGGACTTCCGGGATGGCACGGACCTCTTCGACCAAAGCATGGGACTTTTCGCTGGAGATCTTCTCGAAGAACTCTTGGAATTCAACGCTGTTGGTCAGCTTGTCGTCCAAAAGAGCCAACAATTTGTCAGTTGGGAGAAGAGCCAACAATTCATCGACGAATTGCCTCATGCTGCGAGCATGACGGTGGGAGAGTTTGCTTCCGGCTCCAGAGATGATGTCGTGGATCAACTGGATGATGGCATCAACATCGATACCAGCCTCAGCCAAGTACTTCTTCATTTCTTGCCAGGATGGGTGGGCAGCAACAGTCTCGACGAGCTTGGCCCATTCGGGTCCTTGCAGGTACTTCAAGGCTTGCTGAACTTCAGCATCGTTGGCGATGTAGCGACGGGCAACCTCCCTCATTTCTTCGATGGGGATGAGCTCGACGAACTCATGGAGGTCATCCTTGAGGCTGCGGGATGGGGCGGCACAAGCCAAACCCACGGTGGCGACGAAAGCAACGATTGCCAAGAATTTCATCTGGTAGGATTCAATGAAGATCAGTTAATTAATGGGAGTTTAAATTTAAGGATGAATTTCAACTTACTGTTGCTAGATGTTTGCTGGGAAGCTTCTAACTATGATGGATGGTTCAATCCGAGAACTATTTATACTCTGGAGGAACCTATGATAGATATTAATGATTAAATTATAGTTATCAATAATTTATCAGTAAATAAATAAGGTATTTGCAATACTTTCATTTTCCATGCATCAAAGTTCATCTAAAGGATTATCAAAAAATAATTATATCAGTACAAAAATACTAGAAACCTATTATTTTTTTTTTTTTTTTTTAAAGTCAATTATACTGCATGTCACCCCGAGGGCATTCGCAGTTCACAACCAATTTCTGATCTCAAATCCGGACATATAACACACATCCATGGCTAGCCATTTCGACTAGAGCAGGATTCGAACCCGCGACCGGGTGACCAAGCGAACTAGGACCAGAACGCTCTAGACGTTGGGCCACCGCGGCCCTCTAGAAACCTATTAAACCAATTCTAAAAGCTAGTTTTGACATTTTTAGCATTTGGTTTTTTAAACATTTTCTTGGCCTCGCTTTTTTAGATTTTGTTTTGGAAATCTGCAACCTTGCAAAATAAGTCGACTATTAGCTTCCAAATGAACAGATAAATATCATTCATGCAGCTTGAACTGAACCTCGAACTAAGATACAACAATTTAATTGTTGCGAATTATTACAATCATGGTATAGTTGAATTTATCCTTAAAGCTCCCAACTCAGTAATTTCTTCCTGAATTGTTAAACAAAATCCCTCATTTCTAGCACCTTGTTATTCGTGAATAGGATCAGCATTTTAGATAATTAAGGTTCTATTTTATTGGATTTGGCCATTTTGTTCTTCAGTTGATGACTCCCTTTATTTGTCACGAACCTGATGATTCAGAATATGTTTTTTTATGGAATTTGAAAAATTATGACAAGGTTCAATTCAGTTCTAGGTTGCATCTGAGTTCTGGTGATCCTGCACTTGGTTTCTCCAGGAATATCTATCAATTCTGTAAGTTATTTTTTTCTGAGATAATTTTAAAATCCTCAGAGGTCATCTCAAATTCTGCAATAGGAAACGCAATATTGGGAAAGAAAATAAATCTTCTGCTTCGTCTTCTATATTCTACGTCCAGTGGGTTTTCATAATTTAGATTATTTTTTCTTCAAATATGATGTTATCTATGATAATCAGATATATTTTCAAAGTAATTATGTACAACTGATAACATCTTTGGACGTCATAGCAGCCAATAATCCTCACCTTTACTTTTTGTGACTTTGAACCTTGAACACATGAAAAATAGTTTCCAAACTACAAAATAAAAAGAAATTTATCGTTGGGAGATAAGGATTAAATGAGATTTTCAAAATATCCTCAGAGCACTATATATACCTCAGTCTTCAACGAGAACTATCAGTTGGAAGTTTCCCGGCAAAAATCTAGCAACAGTAAGTTAAAATTTATTCTTAAATTTTAACCTTCATTAATTTACTAATTTTAATTGAAACTTTACAGATGAAATTCTTGGCAATCGTCGCTTTCGTCGCCACCGTGGGTTTGGCTTGTGCCGCCCCATCCCGCAGCCTCAAGGATGACCTCCATGAGTTTGTGGAACTCATCCCCATCGAAGAAATGAGGGAAGTTGCCCGTCGCTACATCGCCAACGATGCTGAAGTTCAGCAAGCCTTGAAGTACCTGCAAGGACCCGAATGGGCCAAGCTTGTCGAAACTGTTGCCGCCCACCCATCCTGGCAAGAAA
>JARJDZ010004204.1:0-30936 GCA_030264555.1 Aleochara sp. GC000083 | reverse complement strand
AACGAAGGCATTCAATCGAAAATTGCTGAAATCGGCAATGCATGCAGATATTGCAGCTTGGGTGTAAAAATGTTTTAATTATTTTTATCGTGTTTTCCTTTGAAAAAATATATTCGTTTAGATATTTCCCTTTTGTCCGCATTAAACGCTATTTATATTCTATTGACACATTTTAATGGGAATTTATTTGCCAGCTCTACCGATTTTAATTAAANGAATTCAGCAAATGAAGGAACCTTAAGATTTTCTCTTGTTCGACTTTCTTGGCCAAATATTTCGACCTATATTGTTGGTATTGAATTGTTTGTTGTTCGTTTGGCAAGCATGTAAATCTGTATAAATCACTTATGTTGCGCTCCGCGCCTTTTGGTTGGTATTAGTGTTTTCCGGTTTGCAAAAATGATTTTTAGCTTTTACCCTGATTCCCACTCGGTATCCATTCGTTTTCGTTCCATTCCATTACATGCCGTAGCCTTGCCGCCCCCGATTCCACCACCACCACCAGTCCTGGATATTCCAGGATATTCCAGGACGTGGTTTTTGCTCCATCTCCAAACATATCTCACACACGAACGAACGAATACACGCAGAAACCGGAAGGGCTCGATTATGATTATCGGTTACAAATAGTGGGGCGGCATAAAAAGTTTCCACGTCAACAATAAATGTTACGGTCAGTTTCCGAAATATTCTACCACCCCTTCATCATTACATCCTTTATTTTAGTCCTTAAACCGAAAAATTACATTGTTCATTTACCAAAAAAAATCAATGTGTTTCATAATGATTTTTCGCAGTTGATATTTTCAGTTTAAGAATTACAAAAAGGATAATTTTGAAAAATGATGTGTAGGTGTGGAAATTTTTGGGGAACACTCATAACATAGTGCGTTTGACTTTTGGTAGAGTGCCCGAGCAGAAAAAGCGACGGGGCGTGTGTTTTACGACTTTTGTAGGCGGCCAACTTTTCCGCCGCCCCCCACCGGAAAAACTTTTCATATTTTTCTCGGGCCACACATGCACCCGAAGAGAGGGGCACGCTGCCAGCTACATGGCCGGTCCCGACAATGGGAAGTTATGAGTAAATGGGGTACAACAACCCTTTCAGCCGCCCCCTAAACGGGCGAGTTTAGTTTATTGAAAACGCGCACAAAAACGAGAAATTGAAGTCGAAGGGCGGTGAAGATTTGTGCGTTTCGCTTCGCGGACACGCGAATTGTACTTCAGATGGCATTAGCAAAATATGCTTCAGTCCTGTGTAAACACATACGGGAGCAACCATTGGAAGATTTACTGTTAATAGGTTTATTTATTTGTCAATTTGTGGGTAAAAGTTAAGTGCACTCAAATGGGCAATTTTTTGCAATTTTCTTCATTTATCATTGGATCCATTAGTCATTGATACATTTTTCATTTCTCCATTCATATTAATTCATTCTCGGGATTTGACTAATTAGTCTCATTCTCAATCAAAATTCCGAAAAAAATCTTAACGTCTCTCGATGGAAATTCATTCACTTGAGTAAATTTACCGGAATTTCATTGAATTCGGGATAACCTAGATGGGAATCAATTAGAAGTGGATTCGGCACTGGCAATTAGGTATTTTCGGGATGAGTGCAGGAGTTGGTGGCTTTTTCTGGCACCTTGTGTCTTTTGGGCTGGGGCTCACGAAGCAGCGATGCAAACTTGATTCGGTTACGTCGTGGTCCTCACTAATCCAACGGGCACACAAACCCGAGGGGGTTTAATGCCCGTCCTGGGTTTGGGTTGACTTCATCGGGATAGCACATCGCAGGATTCGGGAACGAGCATCCATCCGGAGGGAAAGGTGGTTCTGGTGGTGGTTGGGTGGATGATACGATACGTTTCCTCTTGGTTAAGGTACGTTTCGGCTTGGTTGACTTTTAGAAATGGCATCGTCCTTTTGCATACGCGAAGGATTCATCCCTGTTCATTCGCATACGTGTTACATTTCACACCGCTTAAATTTCATTAGGCGTGCTGAATTAGCAATTGTTTTAATGAAATTGCGTCCTGCCAATGTTTTCCTTCATTTTCGTATTAAATTCGTGGGTTCGTGTTTTTCCCAGTTGAGACGTTGAAATCACTTTTTTCCAGAAATGTATTGACCAATTTCATTCTTTTTTTTGCCATTATATTTAGGACTCTTGCAAGTTTTAAAAAACTCTGGCTTATTTTTGTCACAAAATATTTTGTTGACAAAAAACTTTAAATTATTTTGCTATTTTCTTCATTACACAATGAATCTCGATTATATCTAAATTTCTTATCAATTTGGATTTGTATTTTAATCAAACTATAAGAAAATGAAACTAGATTTCTTGTTTTTATATCGTTGATGGTATAAACTAAATTGCAAATTTGTTCACTGAAATTTATTTTTATTTTTTTGCAACTTAACCCAGGACCTTCAAGAAATTGTTATCCTTTAAGCTGCTTTAACTTTTTTAAAGTTTTTTTTTCGTAATTAATTTTTTGTTGGAACAAATTTTGACTACAAATTTTTAACTTTTAACTAAAAATGGCTTTCATTTTTGACATTGTATTCAACATCATTCAATATTTAAACTTATTAATTATCCTATCCATGATATAAGCTAATTTCGATTTATTTAAAGTCGATTTTTTGTTGGCACATAATTATAATTTAAATTGCAAAATTTTTGCTAAAAGTGGACTTTTATTTTTACCATTTTAAATTTACAGACGAACCAACTTAAATATCCTTTTCAGGATGCTTCAAAATTTCAACTTATTTAAAATCAACTTTTTGTTTTTGCAATTAATCATTTTACTGGAACAAAATTCTAAATTAAATTGCAAACTTGTTCACCACACACAAATTTGCTGATCCTTGCAACATGTTAACCATGACAGCGACAAAATTGATACCGAAAAACGATAATTTCATGTGCCAACACATGTAGCCCATGAAGAGCAGCGAATCTGTGCCCAAAGTGGGCTGTGCTGTGAATTAGTATGCAGTTTTGCCCTGAACACTCCCGAGCAACGAACGTGTTCACTTAACTCGATTTTATACCCTTTACAATGCATTAGACTTCAGACTTTGTTCTGCACACTCTCGGACAACCGGCCAGCTCGAGGACAAAGTACACAAAACAGAAGAACCTCTCGCACATGATGGTCCCTCACATTGGGGACCAGCGCGGGTCGTTGGTGTGGGTGTCCCATTATATTCGACGAGTAGCACATGGGCACATTTGCGCCAAGATTCTAAAACAATTATGTTCGGACTTCAGCGAGTTACGAGCTGGCCCAAAAAGTGCCAACCTTATTTTCCAAGTTTTAATTTAATTTTCTTCAATCTGATAGTCCAATAATGTCCCTCCGGCTGCCACGTAGCAGCGTACGTCGGATGGGTTGTCGCAGATGGGTTCAATTCTAATGGACGTTTATTTCTTCGGATGGGGATTGGTCCTTTGCTGGTGATTTTTATTTAATTGACCGCTTCGTCTCGTTTTGTTGCAGTGCGTCCACTCTGGGTGAAATTGATGGGGGACAATCGACCACTGTCGGCAGGACACACGTACGAGTTGAGTTGTGAGGTGGTTGGGGCTCGACCCACACCGACCATCACGTGGTGGAAGGGTAGCATCGAGATGAAGGATACCAGGATAATGGTGAGTGCTTCTTTTCTCCTTAAGAACAAGTTTATGACAAGGAGTCCTAAAGTTTGTATATGAAACCCATGAAGGGTTCTTAAAATCAGGTTTGGTCCTTTTTTCTAATTTTCGGTTTAGACCCATTTTCGCCCATATTTTGAAACCCTAGATGAGAGCTTTTACTCACATGGTAAAATCAACATTGGAATTCAATTTTGGGTATCTTTAAAATTGAAATTCTGAGTTATGAAGCTGCTTTCTGGAAACCAATTGGAGGACTTCCTGGTCCCAATTGGTCTTTTTTTCTGTGCCTTATTCTGGACCAAGTTCCATCCAATTTTTGAAACTAAAATCAACATTAGAATTCAATTTTGAGTATGCTTAAAAATGAAATTCTGAAATATCAAGCTGCTATCTAGAACCCATTTAAAGGGTTTCCTGGTCCCAATTGGATTTTTACTGTGCCCTAATTTAGACCAAGTTCCATCCAAATGTTGATACCTTGAGTGGGAGTTTTTGCTCAAATGGTAAAATCAACATTAAAATTCAATTTTGTGTATCCTTATAAATGAAATTCTGAATTATCAACCTGCTATCTGGAACCCATATAAAGGGTTTCTGGCCCCAATTGGTCCTTTTTTCTGCAACCTCTTTTAGACCAAATTTCATCCAAAATTTGGGTGCGAATTTTTGCGTAGGCTCTAAAATCATCATTAGAAATCAAATTTGGATACTTTGAAAAATGGGATTTGAATCAAATCCTTTTCCTGTGATAATGGGATTGCTGTATCCATCCAAATCACTCCTGATACACCGTCACCGGGGGCGGTTATGCGGATAATGTCATTTACATGCATCGGACAGTCCCCATTTCTCTCCCTTTTTCCTCTCTCTCTTTCAGGTCGATCCCTTTCTAGTTACATGCGGCAGACGACAAGGGACAGATTAAAATTTAATATATTGGTCATATTTTCTGCGTTAGCCCCTCCATCTACCGCCCCCGCCCCCGTTCATTCAAACCGGGTGTAAATTTCCACCGCGAAATTGGATAGCAAAACGCACCTCGCTGAAAACAACCTCGTGCACATTTTTCGGGTGTTAATTGATAACAAATTTTTATGTCCAACCCTCGAAAAAGTTATGGCAGGTACGTTGGACATGACGCGAGCACTAATTGCAACATTGATTTCAATTTACCCCCACCACCCATTTTCATTATTCGCCATTCAAAAGTCCTGGACAAAAAAAAGGGGTGGAATCCATTTTTTGGATTTCCATTTTGATTTGCACGATGGATGTTTACAGCGAATGAAGTGGTGCGCAAAAAAATGCATCCAAGATAACAAAGGAGCCAAACAGTTACCAAGCACACTATTGATAAATGACGAAAGTTTTTCACTTTAGCATCGCAGTGTCATTATGACAACAATGACGCCGACGACGCCGCCTCCGCCGAAGAGAACGTCAACCGTCAACAAACGAGCGCAAGGATAAATTTCCATTTAAGCAAGCGCGCATTGCGTCACAACTTATAATACAACTTTTTACGATACGAGTACAAGTGTACACATATTTTATTTTATAGAGGTTATGTAATGCAAATATATAGGCGGTCGTAATGGTGGAAAAAACGGGATGAAAAACTGTATGGAAATGAATGTCTGGTTAATATTTTATCATCGCGAGCGTTATTTTTTTGTTTTCGCATAAAAATCCTGATGGTTAATGATGACAACATTTTCGCGAATTCATCATAATAAAGTTATATTACTTAATTTAATACACCCCCACATTTGTTTGATATTTTTGAATTTTCCAATATTAATCGATATTTTATCCTGTCGCTATGGTTACCAAATAAGGAAATTCAATAATGGGATTTCTTTTCACATGGGAAGAATATCGATTTTGATATAATTAGATCATTTACAATTATGAATAGAAATAGAGACAGAAGCAATTTCATTCCTCGAGATCCAATTTTCGATGGCGGCATTTCGCACATATGTAGAATTCGAAAATAGCTTTCATCAATCGAAAAGGACATTCACATTTCCTCCTGGGGGCGGCAATGGCGGCTATGGTGGTGGTGGTGAGGTGGCTTTTGTGCCTAACTAGGCTTTCTATCGTTTCGCGTTTGCGAGTTTAAACATTTTCGAGCGGAAATTACCAGCAAGATTGTCTCCTGCCCGAAACCTCTTTCCTTCCATTATTATATTCCCCATTTCCATTTACCGGTTGCGTGAGTGGTGGGGGCAGGATGAGGGGACAGCGTACATCCTGCCGCCCGCAACGTCGCACAGAAACAAAAAAAACACCAACGACTGCGAAATAAAGGATAATGAGCTTGCATCCTTGCAGCATGTGTATGGTAATTTATGAAAATTTCCAACGAACCGAAAAAACCCGAGCATAATATTTCATAAGGGTTGTTGCCGTGCAGTTAATCGCGAATTTAAATACCCGCCTCCGAAATTTATTTATCCTTTCAAGGTTGGTATTATAATTTCGTCCACGCAGGATATTTGAACTTTGGATGAACGCGTAATATCATTGACCGAACGTTTGACACTAAAGGCGGTGTTGAAGGACTGAAATCCTTCCTTCCTGTAGATTTTGTTGGGGGTGGAGGGAAAATAGTGGCTGCAAGGACGAAGAACGATGCCACTGATGGTGTAGTGGAACAACAAATGTCATTAATGTTTCGGTCGTCGTTGATTTATTACCCATTTAATTACACTTATAATGACGCAAAAAGGTCACCCTCAAACCATTCTTCCTTGAAGGATGGAGTATCCAGACATAATCTCTTTCCACGTGCTTCTTGTCGGGTTCTTCATGTCTTTAGCATTTAATAAGGGTGGCATTATATTCATGACATTTGCTTTCAAGAAGGTTCCAAAAGCTTTAGTCTTATAGTTTATTTGCTTCTTCATAAACCAGGATTTTTTTCGATGAGATTTTCAAGGATTCTAATCCTAAAATATTATCGTAAATCTTAGAATTTTCATATTCCTTAATTTTTATTGAATTTTTTAAATAGAAAAACTATAATTTTTATTCAACTGATATTTCAATTAATAACGAATTAAATTCTTAAAAACTGAATCCAAAACTTTCTAAGAAGATATTTCAACTTTTCAAATTAAACTCAAAAATAATTCTAAAAATGTTCTCATTTTGTTCAAGGATATTTCAAAAATGTCTCATTCTGCCTCATAATTTTTCTATACAATCCTCAAAGGAGTTTTTAATTCTTATTCAAGTTTCTTATAGTCCAAAACAAAACCAGAAATTCTTGAGGTTATTTTGAAGGTATAATAGTAACAAATCAAGTCAATCAAGTAAATTAATGATATATTTTTTGGATAGTTTTCAAATCACAAATTTTTCAGGAAAATAATATTACAATTTAAATATTTTCAATAGTGATGATTTTTAACAAGAAAATAACAATAGACATAAAAAGGATAATAAAATAACTATATGATATTTTATTATCCTGTAAGAATTTTCAAACAAAAATTTTCTTCTGAAATAGTTCTCAATACCAAAAACCAAATAAATCCAGTCACAAGACAAAAAACACTCATTAAAGTTACTCACACATGAAAAAATCCAATTATACCTGGATGAGATATAAAAATAATTATTTTCCGTGATGATGAGCAGTTATCGAGTATTGAGCTTCCAGGTGGCGAAATTGCAGTTGTAGTTACACTCGTTGAATTTTTCCTGTGAGTTCGAAACGAGCAAAAAACCCCAGCAGTAACAAGGTCCACTATATACCTGAACCCAGGTTGAAAAAAAAAAACCGAAAATTTACGGGGGCAAACGTCAATGCATGTTGGTTCTTTTTGTTTCCTGCCCCCGATTCGCACTATAGAGAGGGTCACTCGCTGTTGTGTTATCGCACACTTTCATTCTCGGTGCTCATTCTTGTTTTTTCGTTTTTTTGGTTGGTGCGCTTGTTCGTTGGTGGCGGTTATTTCTGCCACTCTCGTTCGCGATTTGCAATTGCAAAAAATTATTTGCTGCAAAATATTTCACCTTCGCCAAAACCAGCAGACTATCTACAAGGTGCTAAAAACTGTTATTGAAGAATTGAAGGATTTTTTTGCAAAAAAAAAATATAAAATATAGAAAATTTCGTGGAAAACGTCAGTGAGTTTGCAAGTGATTTTTAGTATTTTAGGATTTGATTGTTAATTGTTTGGAAGGACAAAAACGAATATGTTTATTGTTGATGGCAGTTGTATAGAAAAATGGGGCAGGAATGTTCGAATGTGGATGTTAAAATGTGAACGTAATTCGATATTGAGTGGGTTTTTCGCACTGAGTTTTCCGAGATGGCGGCACTTTACATGTCGACGCGCATTTTATCGACCGACATATGCGCACGGTAATCGCATTTCCGTTGCGAAAACTCGATTACCAATATTGAAATTTTCCGACCCATTCAGACACCCCCGTCGGAACAAAAATTCTGGCTACATTCAAAAAGTAGGTGAAAATTGTGTTATTGTTTGGTCGAAGGTTTTATCCTTGAGCCTACAGGATAATAATATCTATTTGAGGAGTTCTCAATATGTTGTCTTTTCAGCCGTATGCAAATGTATTTTCTTTGGACTGAATCAATATTTGCATAAAATATTTCCCACATTTCCTCCAACATTTTCCTCCTTTTTCACCCACATTCAAATTTAACAAATAATTGTTATTTAAGCAATCAGATCAATAAAAAATCCATGGTATAATTCATGAAGGAAATTATGCATTCATGAGACGAAAAAGTGCAAACTTTTCGCAATTTCAATAATATTATAATAAAATCCATCAATAACATCGTCTTCGGGGGTGGAATGAATGCGAACATTGCACCACCAACCAAGATGGCAATGAGAGGCATACGGTCACATATTAGACTGCAGCCACCCCTTTTGGGGCTCGAGGGGGCGGCAGCACTTCTTGGATGCAGGCGAAGGAAATGTAAATTCCCGAATTGATTTTATGCACAATGTGCAAAAATGTCGCCTGCTTGCCGCCTCCCACACGTACATGTATGTTATGTACATTGATTCGGTACCGCTGCTATTTTATCGCTCTTATCGGGCGTTTCGTGTCTTTCTACCAAAAGTATATATCGATACTTTTCCCGCATATTTCCTCGTTCATTTCTTAGGTTCAGAAACTCGGAGTCGATTGCGAATAAAACCCGGAATCGTTACAATCATATCAATGAATATGTACGCATATCATGAATAATTTGCAAATGTACGATATTAGTTTGCTTTGCATTTCGTTTTCAAGTAATTTATGGGGCTCTTTGAATAATTTTATGGAAATTAATTTTCAGAAAATACTGAGTGATCGATTAATATCATGAATTTCGTGAAAGAGAAGTTTACAATTTGATAAAATCATCAATCTAGACGAATTTAACGAATTTATTATTTGGAGACTCCGATGCGCGAATGCACGGAAACCCGAATTTCAAATTCCAAATTCAATTCCTGTACGATATTAAATTAAATATAGTTTTTTTTTTTGTTTACTACTACTAATAAAATAGTAGTTGAATAATATATCGGTGGAAAATCGCAATTTTTGTTTTATTAGAAAGTTTTAATTTGAATTCGATTTATATTTATTTTTAATTCAAAATTCCTGCTTTTATAATCATTGTTTTCATATAATAATAAAAATAGTCATTGAATTTTTAAATTTATTAAACAATGAGCTAATAATAAATCATTTATCCTGAAAATAATTTATCAACGGAATCACAATTTTAACATTTTAAATTTTCCTTATAAAAATATATAATGAAAATGTCTCTCTACATTTGACATTATTGTGCATGAAAAATTTCATTCTAGTGCAAATATTTTGGGAGGTAACTAAGCAGAAAATCTGCACTATATAAATAACGAATTTATACATACAGGTTTGCAAACCGCAAAACTGGAATTTTTCGCATTCATGTATCACATATAAATTTCGCAAAATATAAAATTAAATCATACTATATTACACATCCTGGAAAATAGTTTCGCACAAAACGACCACTGAAAATAATTTCGCATCCGGTAATTTTATTACTGCATCATATTTCCCATTTTTGCCACTTTCAGTTACCATCATAAACTAATTAAATTCGCAATTAATTTCCCTTCGTGAAAATTATGTAAATACGTTTATAAAAATATATCAGTTTTATTGAATTTGCGGCAAGTTTTGGAGTACTTTCGAGGACGAAGAAGGATATTTATGCGTCCATTACAGTAAAACATGAGTTTCATTGTGATTTCTACCGGAAAGAAATCCGTAAATCGTACGTACTTATCGAACACACATATGCAAGCGAAGCGACCGCACGAAAACTTCGATATCAAATTTGAAGTTTACAACCGAAAAAGCTCCCCCAAGCTTTTCGCAATATCATACGTTCTTATTATTGCTCTATCGTAATTCATTGCCATTTCCACTTTTACATACCACCCACATTCGCAACCCTTTCAACCCATCCTGGCACTCATCTCCACGATTGGAGTGCTTACAGTGCAAATACAATCCCGTTCGTTGAGGAGGATGATGGTGCGTTTGATTTTTTGGCAAAAGTTTAAAGTGGCCATTACATGAACTTTTAAGCGCGAGTATCGATATGGATTCTCGGCCAACAATTCGCCGCTCTCGAACGACTATACTCTTTCGATCTACTGGATGTTTTTACCATGGGTGCCAATTACGAGTTAATTAATTTCGCGAAAAAATTTTCAAGCATTTTTCAAGCATTAAGTGGATTTTCAATCGGATTTCGTTGAGGAATTAATTGCACATTCCAATTTGCACCTAAAAGTTGCAGTATAACAGATTGCAAAATTCTGGGTCACCAATGATCTTCAAGTACTTGCGAATCAATGCGAATTCTGCAGCGAACTGTGTTCGATACTAACGATAAGTGAATTTGGCAACCGCAAGACCGGAAAATGGAAATACAAAAAATCACTGATTGATGACATTCAATCGTGGGAAATGTAATTTGAAACTTTTCATGGGTGGTTTAGGTTTATTCCGGTTGGAAATTATAGTTTCCATTATCATGGGAAATTTGCGGTGTTACACTAAACCAGCAGGAAATATTGCGGCATAAGGAAACGAAGGATATAATAATCATGATTATAATAGAAAACATACTCGAGGATGCTTTTATGCATTTGTGCATCTTCGGAGTTGTTGCAGAAAGGACAAGTAAGCTCTTAAATTCTCTTTTATATTCGCTATCTTCTTACGCTTTGTAAATCTTTTCAGCATTTTATTCATTACATTCAGTTAGATTTTATATCCTTGAATTTTTCTACTTTTCTATTTATCCATGAAAAGGACTCTTTCAAGAAATACTAAAATTTCCATTGTGGAAAATTTAAAGAAAATATAATCATGCAAAAAGTAATAATTTGAAATTAGTTTTTTAATAAATCAATCAGAAAAACTTTGAAAACATTTTACAATTTTTCCCTTCAGAATTAATTTGAAGTTGCTTTATGGAAGAAAATTAGTTTCCCACTGGTCAAAATACATGTTACTTTCATGTGGTAATTCCTCGGAACCGGAAACCCAAAAAAAAACTAAACGAAGCATAAAAACACTGCAACAACGTCAAAACTCGTCGGTGGTAGCGGCGACTGCAGCGGTTTGGGTGTGAAAATAACTAGGACCTCGTCGTCGCATACGATTAAAAATGCAAAAAATTCGCAGCGACGAGACCGCTTTAACCTCATAAAACCTAAATTATGCTTTGTCCGCGCGCTCGACGTACTTTTTCCCTTCCAACGTCGCGACGCCGCCCCCACCGCCCCCGACGCCACCGCCGCCACCGAGTCAAGCACAAGGGCTAAACAGTTGGCGGAGAACCAGCAGGGAGGCAGAAATTGCAATAGTTCGCCCCCGATGGAAAATCCCGCAACAAGAGAGCGCGCTTTGGGGGAAAATGAAAGTTGTAAAAAATGTTAAACTTTCCCACCCGGGGTATGAATATTAGTGGCAAGCGGCGGCTGGGGGGCGGCTGAGGGCATCCCCACGACACTGCAGTATCCGCATTTCGAAACAGAAGTTGAAAATTTGATAAACTCGCCAATCTAGAGCGAATTTAGTGGAGACCTTTTTCGGAGACTCCGATGCGCGAATTGCACGGAAACCCGAATTTCGAATTTCAAAATCCAATTCCGGCGACAATATTTTATTCGTGCAGTCGTATCGTCATAATTATCGTTCTTTATGGGATTTCGCGTCGTTTCATTTGCAATCGCAGCTTTCCGCTGTGTTTTACGAGGATGTTATCAGTCAATCCAATTTCCACCTTATTTTTGAATCGTCCACGGATGGAGTTTTATATTTATATTTATTTGGCGCTTTTCTCGTCCGCGTTTTATTAGGGCGTGCTGCGCTTTATTTTTCGATGCGTACGCGTTCATGTCTTCCTACTGGATTATGTCGATACATTACCATTGAACTCGTAAAAAGTTGTCGGACCTTCTACCATAAAAATCGCAATTTTATGTTCAAAGGAATCGCAGCCCCAAGTTTCCCAGCACCTTCTCCAATATTCCCCTCAATCGTCAATCATATCGTTATTATTAGGTCATTACGAACTAATACGAAGAGGGTCGATGGAAAGGTCATAAATATCAGAATATTCGCAAATAAAAATGAAGCAAAGTATCAAATTTTCAATGAGCATCTTTAATTTTGCATTATACGAGAACCAATTGGGAAGCAAACAAAATGTTGCAAAAATTATTAATAAGGGAACAAAATGATTTATTAAATATTCTGAAATGACTTTTGGAATAAATTGTTCTTATAAAAAATGTTCAATTTAAATTGAAATGCTTCAAGTAAAAATTTAGTTAATTTAACCGAAAAATTTTAGTTTTGAATTTTTTTCTCAGTCAAATTTTTATCGAATTAAAAATTCTAATTATTCTTTGGAAAGAAGATGAAATTGCCTACAAGATAAAAAATTTTTTGAAACAATGATATATCTCATTAAAAAATGGCAGGCATTTGAAAATGGAGTCAATTTCCTAGTATTTAAACGTTATTTAATTTATGCAAAATTTTAGTTTTGAATTTTTTTCTTGATAAAACTTTCATCCAAAATTAACATGAAATCAAGATTTCAAAAATACATGAAGATGACTTTAAATTGCAAATTTTTTTGAGTCAATAGTGCTACTTATTAAAAAATTACAGCTATTTGAAATCAAGTGTTTAAACTAAAATTGAATTAATTGTATGATTAGTTATCAGTAACCATTAAGGACAGTTTGTCCAATCAATGTACCCCCACCACTTTCAACCCTTAATCACCTATCCTGCATTAAAATCCTTGTGTGTGTACGTCACAACAACGTCCTGTCGGATAATTATTAGCGAAATAATCACGACGAACAAATAATTGGATCCAATCCCTCCCAAAAGTCTATTAAACTTGCGAAATTGCCGTCGCGTTCGCCATCTTCGTGCACATATGTCCTCGTCCTGTGTGCTCCGAGGAGCTCCTTGTGTACGGCACGTCATGCTTTTATTGACTTGCGGTTGACATGTCGAAAATGCGCCCCGGCTTCGTACAGTTCAATCAGACTTAGCGAACGCCATCCATCTTTCTTCAGCGAATTGAACGAGCATCGCATCCTGACTACCGCCATTTGCAAGGACTCGAAACGGATGTGGGTCTGACATCCACCACTTGTCCGCATATCTATCGATGAACTCTTAGACACTTTGTCGTTGTTGTTGTTGTTGTTGGTGCTGGTACCACTTTTGTATTGTTGTTTCGGATACCTGCACAAATGCGTTCGGAATTGGGTGTACCCAGCATAGATTAGAGATTAGAATCGCTCGTGCAGCGTTAATAATAATTAGTAAGACACATGATGCTATAAAGCGAGACAAAACGGGAGATCCATCAGAGTCGTGGACGTGAACCTGGAGGAAGAGCGTTCATTTCCTTGCTGCTTGCAGACAAATTTGTACCAGCTTTGGCTGCCAGCACGTGCACACGCAAATCGTCCTGTTGGTTTTACGTGCAAGGATAATTTGTAATTGTCGTCAGTTGGCGCCCTCTAGGTTCGTCCTTTTAAATTGTGAATTATGCACTTGAGGTTTGACAGTGAACAAATTTCTTTGAAGAGAAATTTTCAAAAAATATTTTCATTGGGAATTATAATCCAAATAGAATTTTAAAAAAAATTAAAGATATAAATTCACTTTGTGAAATTTTTATTTGATCATTTGGTCGTTAGTAAAAAATGGAATTTCTGGAAAAACTTTTGAAGTAAAATTCCAGACATAAGATTCTTTTCAGGATCCTTATATACAAAAATTATTTTAGGATAAATAGATCCTCAAGAAAAATTGATTATTGCAACTTCTGAAAAGGGATCTGAACATCATCTTAAATTCTAAACATAAAATCCTTTTTAGGTTCCTGAAATCTGATATGTAATAACAGAACTTTAAAAATCTGCCAAAATCCAAGAAAATTTGGGAACTTTTGTCCTGTAATGAAATCACTTCAATTAGGAATTTAAAACTGATGTCACAAGAAAATTTGATGATAAGATGACATCTTGGAAGTGATAATTAATATTTCATTTGGTAACTTGGTAATTTCTTGGAATAACCCTAAACCTCATCATAAATTCCAAATTCAGAAATCTCTTCAGAAGGATTCTTGTTTTTCCAGGATTTCTAATAACAATTTTTGAAATCTTTTCTTTCTTCCATAAAAGTTTCTGAATTTGGATATCCTCCATTATTGAAATTAGAAAACACCTTGTATTTTATCACCGGAAACATGAACTTTATCGCTTGTTTTCTTACGGATGCGTCCTCATCCTTGGAAATGCATTCCACGTGCCATATTATCCACGTATTCCATTGTTTATTACTGATGCATGCGGCTGATATAGGATGTTTCTGACGGGCTGTATCGTTCGCGAGGGAGCGGCAACAGCCACCGCCCCCAAAGGGCCGAAGATAGCGCACGCTGCCACCACCGAAATGGAAATATGAATACGATAGTGACCTGAGAGTGCAAGAACTATGATTTATATCGAAAACATGATCCCATATCAAATTACATTTTTTGGTTGCCATGCATGTGTAAATCAATCCTGAAAAAAAAAGTTCCAAAATGTCTGGAAAATTCCATTCTATTTTTCTATATTTTGCAACAACAATGATGATGACATCAGAACAATTTCAATTGGAACTCAATTTCGAACTCGTTTGTTATCATTCCCAGCATTCTACAGATTTGCGTGAGAATTTATTAGTTGTAAATTTGCCGGCAGCTGAAGTAAATTGCAAACGCTGGCAAAAATAACAAATTGCACTGCCCCCATGCTGCATCGAATGCTGTTTTTCCAGGTGATAAAAATTGAAATTGAAACAACGACACGTGCACACACCAAACTGCAATAAATTCCATCGAGAACCTGGGGGCAGAAAAGTCCCTAAGGTTTACGACTTCTTTCATTGTAGCCGCCACCAATTTCCATTCGTCTTTCTCCTCATTGGACCTTCCACTTCGATAGCTTCGATGCTCTTTAAATAGTGATTCAAACTGTTGGCGTTAATTTTTAATTTCGATTGTTGTTGTTGTTGGCACCCTGAAATTTTTACTATTTGGTGGAATTGAAGCAGAGCGGAAATTTAAAAACATTTGCAATGCAGATTGCAACGAATGTCTGTGTTTGCATTGGTGCATCGGTCGCGTCCAACTTTTTTAATACTCCTCGTGACTTGAAATGAAACTTTTTCGATTTTTGTTTCAGACCAGCCCGGATGCCAACACGTCCACCAGCGTGCTGACGTTCGTCCCGTCCGTGGACGACGGCGGCAAATATTTGTCCTGTCGCGGTCAGCTGCAAGAGATCCCGGACAGCGGAATCGAGGATGGCTGGAAACTTGATATACATCGTAAGTCCATCCTACCAACAACTCCTTCCCCAGGACTTCCCTCCCGCAGGACTTAATACATTGCCATCTCCTGTGGGAGGAATCAAAACAACTTCTTGTGCGACACTCAACGATGAAAGATGATCTTCGGATGTTTTTTCGGGACCAAATATCACCTGACATAAATATCCTTCGTTGCTAATGTATTCGTGACTTTGCGACGCCTTTCGATGAAGACATCAGATAATTGAAAAAATCCCATTCATGTCATCTGGATGTCTTAAGGATTCTATCTGGTATGAGGAGATTCATGAACAAACAAGTCGCGCAAATATTTCCCATGATGAACTGAGGTATTCGTTTCAATCGCATTGTGATTGCGATCCCTCATCTTCCATTCTTTTCCGTTTAATGCGATCTTCCGACGATTTTCCCGCGTACAATCCAGCCAGTTTAAGAGTTGTCTTCGTCTGCACTGGAAAATATCAGCAGCTTCCAGTTCGTTTCTCGTTTTTCTTTTTGTTTCCGCCGCGAACCTTCCAGCAACTCTCAGCGAGTTCCTTCGGAAGGTACGACGAAACTTTTCCGACTTCCCAATTTTTATTTCCTTTCTGACTGCCAGAAGCCGAACCGAAGAGTTCCAGCAATCATGTTCGTACGTTGCTCGGATCGACGGATGAATTTAGTTCGTTGTTACTCTAAGTGATTGTTTTATTTGTCCAACTTGCCGAAAACGTTTATTTCTATTAATTTACCAAATGGACGCCGCAGATCAGAAATCTGTACCATTATCCTACAAGGAGGAAAAACTCTGCGGGGATGCTTAAACCGATTTGGAGCAAGTTTATGATCGAGTTACGTGGGTTACTGGGGCTGCGAGTCGTTAGTTAAAATAGTTTCGAATACGAGACCACCGCCACCTTACTCTTACCGGAAGTGCCGCCCCCGAGCGACGCCGCCAAAGCCGATAGCAACTCTTTAATATTGGAGCGCGCTCGTCGAGACGTCTGCGTATCAGTGTGTACACAAGGCTGTTATTAGTTTGTTAGTTAACGAAGTAGCTGCCAGCATGGAGGCGGTGGTGGAGGCGGTGGTGGCATCGGCGGGGCGCAAACGACAATGTCGATAACTCAAAGAGCGAAATCCTTTGTATCCTCTTTGCAAGATTACATTGTCTCCCTGTATGCGTTGGGCGCCTTGGAGGTGATGGTGGCGGCGTGGAGGCAGTGGAGGCGGTGGTATGTGAGTGACAAACTTTTCCAATTCAGCTCACACCACCGCCACCCGCAAACACACCGCAGAAGCGTCAGCGAGTTCAACCATGCGAAGAGCCTTTCGAAACGAACACCACCGAAATGTTGCTTCCTTTTTCGCCACCGCCCCCGAAGCCAAAAAGACACCATTGGCTAAACATAACCCTGAACGCATTTTACCAAATGATCTCGTCCTTCAATTCATAGCCAAAATCAGAGATGTTTTGTTTGTATCCAACTTTTGTTTGTATTCAACTTTTTGTTGATGTGGTTTTTGATCCTGCTCACTGAGGGCGCCTGAAAATTTTCTACAAATTATAAAAATTCAAAAATTACAAATAATTACCTTAAGCTTTTACCGTAAACTTAAGACATCCCGCAATCAAGGCAATCTCCCTCTTAGGGCAAAGTTATTTTCATCCCTTTATGCACACAAGGAGCACCCTCTGTTGGTGCTTCTATCGTTCAAAGTTGCATGTAGTCATTTGTCCCGCGATGTCAACCCATGAACCCGTGAACAGCCCACATCCATCAGGTGAATATTAATTGAGTTGTTAATAATTTTGCAGATGTTCCTTTGGTGACGCTCGAACTTGGCAGCAACTTAAATGGCAGCTCCATCCGCGAGGGCGCCGACGTTTACTTCGAGTGCAATATCAAATCGAACCCGTGGGTGTACAAAGTCAGCTGGAGGCACAATGTGAGTTCACTTCCGGAAGCCACCCCCTAATTCCAATATATGCACGTAGACCGCAACGTGGTCCAAACACTCCAACTCCAACTTGGAGCGACTAATTAAACATCAAACTATTTGCTGGGATCCAGAGTGGCCAACAATCAATCGGTGATAGCCGGACTAATTATCCCATTTTCCAGGGAAAAATGCTGTACAGCAACACCCAAGCTGGGACGATTGTTAGCAATCAGAGTCTCGTCCTGCAATCGGTGACCAGAGCCCGCGGGGGGACGTACACGTGCATCGGGAGCAACCAGGAAGGTGATGGGGAGAGCAATCAAGTGGATCTCAACGTTCGATGTAAGTAACTCCTCGGGGAAGATGTTGTAAGATACTGGATGGAAGATCAAAGTTGCCATGTCTCATATTTTGTGAAATCATGCCATTAAGGACGACTTAAAAGTCGGGATGATTGACACTGACAGCAATAACGTAAGCAAATTTTTTGAGGACGTGTGGCTTGAAAAATAGCGTCGACATTAGGGACGTAAATATGGGATGCGATGAAGACGTTTCTTTATTATGAATTGTCCATACACGCTATAGGGAAAACCCAGGAAACTCTCTTAAGAGCTTGTCCGTTCGCATGTCCAAAAGAAGATGATGAATGTGCTCTTACGACTCCCCTATTCGAAAAGATATACAATGTGTTTGCCTCCTAAATAACTAAGCCCCCGATGAAAGTTGACACGTTACTTAAACGTGTTTACATCCAGGGAATATTCCAGAGAATGTTTCTGCATTTCACATGCGCCATCGAAAGCGAAACCTCTCTTCAGGTATATTGTGATTTATCAACTTTCCCCAAACGTCTATACTCTTTGTTGTTATTTCTGCACAAAGAATTGCAATTTCTACGGGCTAAACGAAAAAGATAACTTTATCGAGTACACTTTGTAATTTTGATCGCATACGATGTAGACTTATTCGTATAGTTTATCCTATAGCAAGAGATCTAAGAACTAGTTGGGTTGTGAAAAAGGCTCGCGCACTCGATGTAAACAACCGAAGCAATAACAACAGAAGACAAGAAGCAGGCAGCGCGCGCGCTGCGAAGCAATAATGGGAAATTATTGATTTATGTGCGAAGCGGAAATTCTGTTTTGACAGCGAGACGCGCCAGGAGCGAATTTGTTATTGCGCCGAAGAGTTTTTCGCAATCGTGCGCCAGAAGACGCCGCTTGTCGTCGCTGTATGAATGAATTCCAGAGTGCTTCTGGATCATATACGGGTTAGGCACATATTGTGCAATATTCGGGAGTTGTTTTTCCGAGGCAGGCGGCTTCCGATGGAAAAACTAAATTACAATGTACATGAATGCAAAATACTTCAACATAGTCGTTTCAGAAGGAAACACGAAGAATATTGTGCAATTTTGATCTTTAAAGATTGAAGTTTGATGGGTTGTTTATAGTACTAGATGTTTGAATTTAAAAAGTATAAAATATATATAGCAACTCATTTAAATTTTATCGACAGAGATTTCAGGTATTTGTAATTCCATGCTAATTCGAACGAATTAACTGTAATCTTGGTTATCAATTCCAAAATAGGCTTTAATACGAATATACTCCTAATTGTTATGGCTGTGGATTTGCGTGCTGATTGTAACACCATCAACGATTAGTAATTGGCTTTTATTGAGCAATCATCCGCTTATCCACTCGCGCGCTACTTGATCGGCCATAATTAGAAGCTCAAGCTAATATTAGATAGTGATATGCATCAATTTGCATTCCATTCCTTACATTATAGCTATAAATATATCTAAAAATGTTGGACTCATTTTGAACTCACGGAGTAGCCTACAATCTATCTATCTATATCTTCATCTAACTGCTAGACGATGATGATAACATTTACATTTATTACACTTTTGCACCGGCATCGAGCGCCTAATTAAACGCAAACATGATCATCACACAGCAAGTCAATCAAGGAAGTCGTAAAGTTTTACGCATCATTTTTCAAATCATCGGCGCCTTGTGTCGACTGGACTAGAAATTAGTAGTTTACATTACGTGGAAGTCATGCAAAATAACTCATAGAATATAGAATTAAGTAGAATCACATTTAAAAGTGAAAAAATTTCGCGGAGACAAAGAATTTGAATTATGATTCAGTGCTACCCTATCAGCGCGTGCGGTACTGCAGCGCGCTCTGAAGGAACGCAGGGCGGAAAAGACTCAGTGGAGTCTGACGCGCAGCAGACTACTGCGCTACGCTAGTGACTCACGCGCGGACGGGACACTCAATGCGCAGCGAATTTAATCACTTATAACTTTAGAATGGTAACAGATATCGTAAATATTAAAAGTGCCCAATGAACTACAATAATAAATGAATCGATTTCTGACTGCGAAATTATTTATCGTCTATTCGTATAGCAGATATTTGCATTTATAATTAAATAGTTGTATCGTTTAATTGCATGATAATATTTCACATTAATTGCAATAACATTTAAGTTGGTTAAATTCTAAATCAAATGAGACCAAGTGGCATATTTTCCCATTGATAGTTCGTAAGATATAGCGATTTAAATGTTACGTTGACCATGCTCGGTCGCCAAGAGGGGTGCCACGACGCGCCCTACAGTAACGCAACTCGCGGGAGACTCAGTGAAGTTACCCGCGCAGTACACTGCTGCGACTCACTCGTGGCTCACGCGCGAACGGGTGGCTCCACGCACATATAATTTAAGCGCTTATAACTTTTGAACGGTAAGAGATATTTTAAATATGAAAAATGCACAATAATCAGCCATAAAGAATGAATAGATTTCTGCCAGCGAAATTTTTTATTATTTATTTGCATAGGAGATATATCCATTTATATTTAAATAGTTGTATCATTTAATTACATGATAATATATCACATTAAATGAAACAATATTTAAGTCAGTTAAATTCTGAATCATATGAGACCAAGTAACACATTTTGTCATTAATGGTTCGTAAGATATAGCGATTTAAACTTTACTTCCACAATATCCGAACGCCGCGAGGGGCGCCACAACGCGCTCTGTAGTAACGCTAGCTGCAAAGACTCAATAGAGTCTGCCGCGCAGTAGACTACTGCGACGCGCTTATAGCCCACGCGCGGGCGGGAGGCTCAATGCGCATCGAGTTTAAACGCTTATAACTTTTGAACGATAAGAGATATTTCAAATATGAAAAGTGCACAATGATCAGCAATAAAAAATGAATGGATTTCTGCCTGCGAAAATTTTTATTACCTATTTGTATAGGAGATATTTGCATTTATATTTAAATAGTTGTATCGTTTAATTGCGTAATAATATTTCACGTTAAATGCGATAGCATTCAAGTCGGTTGAATCCTGAATCAAATAAGACCAAGTAACATATTTTGTCATTGTTAGTTTGTGAGATATAGCGATTTAAACTTTACTTACACAATATCCAGACGCCGCGAGGGGCGCCACGACGCGCGCTGCAGTAACGCAACTCGCGCGAGACTCAGTGGAGTCTCTCGCGTAGTAGACTACTGCGACGCGCTCGTGACTCACGCGCGAACGGGTGGCTCCACGCCCATAGAATTTAATCGCTTATAACTTTAGAACGATAAGAGATATTTTAAATATGAAAAGTGCACAATGATCAGCAATAAAAAATGAATCGATTTTTGCCCGCGAAAATTTTAATTACCTATTTGAATAGGAAATATCCACATTTATATTTAAATAGTGGTATCGTTTAATTGTATTATAATATTTCACATTTATTGCTATCACATTTAAGTCGGTTAACTTTGTTGTTCATAAACGTATCCGTGCATATTTCAGTTGCCCCCGTCTGCAGACCTGGCCAACAGAAGGTCTATGGAGCAGCTCGCCAAGAAATCGTCCGCATCACGTGCGAATTGGAGTCGAATCCCACCGATGTCCAATTCATCTGGAAGTTCAACAACAGTGCAGAGACGATCGACATACCAGCGAGTCACGTTGCCACCGACAAGACACGCAGCACGGCCGCATATACCCCGATGACCGAACTGGATTACGGGACGTTGCTCTGTTGGGGCAGGAATGAGATCGGGGTTCAGAAGGAACCGTGCGTATTCTACATAAATCCGGCTGGTAAGTACGAGGGATCACTTCCAGGAGTCTCTGAAAAGTTGTAAATGGTCTTAAGTGATTGCTCTTGTGCCAAGGGCTGTAACCCTTTTTGGGGACCTTTAAAAGTCTGGTCTGCACCAACCAACCTTTTTTGTATGATGGTCTTTACAAATTTCTACCTAGTAAGTTTGAGAAATATTTGGGACACTCTTATAAGCTATGAATCTTCTGTACCTGGTGTGGTTGGAGCAGACCAGGGATGCAACCCATAAATTCTGCACACAATTTTGCTAACTTCCATCGAACATGTGTACGTACCAGGCAAACCAGACGCCCTCTCCAACTGTACGATACTTAATCAGACGGCCGAATCGCTGCACGTCGACTGCATCGAAGGCTTCGACGGCGGCCTCCAGCAGGAGTTCGTAATGGAGGTGTACGACACGCAGACAGGGAAACTGGTCAGCAATGCGACTTCGAAGGCGCCGTACTTCATCGTCGGCGGTTTGGAGTCAGGCTCCGGGTTTGACATCCAACTCTATGCTGCGAACGTTAAGGGTCGGAGTCGAGTCAGCCGTCTGCAAGCCTTCACTGCTAAATCAGCAGAAAAACATACTGGTAAGTGTTTTCCCGAAGGCTATGCACTCATTCTGCTGAGATATCTACCAATCATGCTAATCGTCCAAGAAGTATCGAGCCCCATAACTTCCATGAGTTTCCCAAAATTGTATACTATTTGATCGTTTTTATTTCTCGATGTTTGGTGTATATTTGAACAATCAGGAAAGAAGCTGACGAGGAAACCAAACCCTCCGGAGAATTGCAAAGTCTACGAGCAGACTCAGAATTATCTGCAAATCAAGTGTCACGTCCCGGAATTCCAGAGGGACTCTTCACGAACGTACTTATTGCACGCGTACGATGCCAATACGCGCGTGTTATTAGGCACGGCGACGTCGCCCACGCCGGAAACAATCACGATCACGTCGCTGCCCAAGGAGCACGATGGACTCCTTCTTTTCGTTCGAACCATGGTCTCGAAGACTGCAGTCAGTGATGCCACGATCCTGTATGCTCCAGCATCGAAGAATCGAGGCATGTTCGGTGGTAAGCGATGCAACAAGACCTACAACGGGCAATGTTATTGGTGGTGGTGATGGGTGGTGGTTATGGGGCTTATTCCTCCAGCTTCCAGACTCCTTTGCAGACTCTTGTCCCTGTTTGTATTTATTGCGCATTCATTGCGTGTCCTCGCTATTGTATACTTAGCCGACTGCACAAATATTGGCTCGACACATATTAAAACCCATCGAATGCCATTCTGCTTCCAGCCTACACACCCGTCTTCCTCCACATCACGCCGATTCTGGGCGCTCTGATCGGAATCGTGGGCGCACTCATCCTCGTCGCGATCATCATCGTCATCGTTATCAGGATGCGTGGGGGCGGCGAACGTGACGATAAAGACTACGATGATGGCGGATTGTCCGCAGCGGGACGTCGCTGTGTGGCTGGTGGCGGCGGAGGTGGCAGCTGTGGCGACAAGGCGAGCACCGAGCCACTCAACAAGGACCTCAACGACAGCGTGGACAGCCTCGAGGAAAAGAACCCGGATATCATACCGCAGAGCAATGGGGAGGACGATTATCAAGATGATGAACGCGCCTTCGAACGACTCAACAACGCATCGATGCGGGTCTATAGTCGCATGCAGAGTCCCAATACGAAGTTGAAGAATGGTCCCTATGATTACTCCAAAACGGTGAGTGTTTACACCTCAGTCAGTTAAAGGTGGATCAATCAATCCTCAGCATTTCGCATTTCTCTTGGACCCATTAGAAGCTATCCTTTGATGCGAATTACTGAATGGGTCTGACCCAAATTGACCCATCTAACTGACTGGCTGGTATTGTCCTCGTAGAGAGTGCATGACCATTTCGCATTTCAGACGGACGAAATCACTTACGCTGAATTGTCTTTGCCGAATCAACAGATGCCGCATGTCATCTACAACCAGCAGGCGATACCGATGTCCATCATCCGAAGACAGGAGCCCACGTTGTACGCGCAGATCGACCTCAACAAACGGATGCCACCGTGCATGCAACCACTCAGCCCACCGCATCCATCCACCTTCCAGGGCATCCAGCACCTGCCCACGTACATGCCGCGGACAATTAGGGACGACACGCATCTACACGATGGTGGCATTAGCGCCGAAACGCCGCTAATTCATCCTCGGGACACCTCCGTAAGTAACCCACAACGCAACAATTAATTTGCGCTGTCTTATGGCCACCACCACACAGGGAATAGCCCTGAAATGGTCTTAGGTGGTCTTAGGTGGATTCCCATAAGCACACCTGCCCCATCTCTTAAGACCTCATGGGTTTCATTCCCCCCAAACTCCTATCTCTTATCTCCCATGTTGTTGTTGTTGTACTATCTTTTATTTTGTTATTGTGTTATCTTCAATCGTGTTGTTGCTTGCAGTCTTTGCAACCATTGCTAGAGTCGACGAGGAATACTCCAATGATCACCTCGACGTTACCACGTGTCGTCACAGCGACGCGCTTCTGACCAAGCCAGCATGAATTTCATTAAGTAATTCGTACTGGAAAGACTGCCATTTATATATACACACTATCATGCAACGTGCACGTTGCACTGATAGATAACGTAAGATTACTCTGTGTTTTCACAATCAAAATGCTATGGGCGAATAGTAACAAACGAAGCGTGTGTACCGTCTGGGATAGACAACAATAAGTTACTCTTGTGTTCTAGAGTTCAGTGCGTGTTCACTAATTACTAGATGGCAATCATACTCCCAAAAATTCAGTTACGAATCCGTAGAGAAGATGCAAGGTAAACGAGCATGCTATTACTCAAACTCAAAACGTACAATCCGAATTTGTTGTTTACAACATAGTTATTATTATGAATTTATGATGGAGCGTAAATAATTAACTAGATATAGCTGTTATTGTAAAGTTGAAACATGGACAGCAAAGGATTACATTTAAAGTTTCAATTTATATAAATATTCCAAAATATATTTATTATTACAAACGTGGATGAAAGCGTAGACGCTATAAATTATTGTTGCAATTTGCGAATTGATTGATTCATGGTATTTATTTCTCTTGCAAAATGTCAATAGGATACGTTTGATTAAGATTTCGTTATTTATACTTACACTTGAAAGCGCATTGATGGAATATTGAACTAATGAAGTAACTAAGTAAGGAAAAAAATTGTAAATTGTGTGATATTATTTGTAAAAAATTAACAATTCATAACGAACTCTTTCTATGTCTTATGTATAATTAGGACATAACAATTGTTCTATTTTATAAAACTATAATATATAATTAATTAACTAAAGATATATCCAATACTATATTAAATGAATAAGGAATTTAGATTTTTATTTATATATTTGTAAAATTGCTGAATTTTATATGTACATGAAAACCTATAAGGTTTCAGTTATCGACAAGATTCGTCAATTGCTGCAATCATGTTCTCAGAACTGTGTTCAATACAATAATTAATTCCACTTATTTGATATCATATTGCGCAACCATATACGTATTTTAATTATCTATATTACGATTAATTTAGAATCCAATATGAATTGTAATTGGATTGCCGTCCAATTAGAATTGAGAAGACAAAGAACTTATGTAACATTGTTTCTGGGCTAAATGTAAACAGTACGCACATAATGTAGCAATGTGACGCTGATATAATTAATTGATTATTTATCTTACGAAAGAATCCTGTATATATGTACATATTTTGCTCAAGAAGTAATCCAAATATTACTAATTGTTATAAAAAATCACCAAAAAGAAACTACTAAACGAAACTAAACTTCATGTAATGAATAATGTACAATGGACGTACGTGTAGATACGTTTTACGTTTTATGCGTTGCATTTACGATCCCGAACGAATATGCGATGAAATTTTATTTGCTGATTAATCAGAATATAGAAATATACATTAATACCAAGCAAGAGAACAACCAAGCGGATCAATTTGCAATTAAATACGACATCTAAGGATAGACAATGAGAATTTCCAACATTATTATCACAGTGTGAATTCATTAAGTATTACGATGGTTGTTTATAATGTTAACATTAAATGTGTCATAAAAGTGTATGGAAAGACAGCTGAAAACGGCTCTCCCCAAAATAATCTTAACTGAAATCGATAGATTGAATTTATTTGACTGGTTCTTCATAATCATCCATCGACAATAATATGTGAATTTCACAAAATGAAAGATTTTTTCCAAGTTTTCAAGTGGCCTTCATGTACGGAAAAAAATTAATTACGTTAATTTTTCGTAATTACCTTATGTTCATTGTTACTATGCAGGTATTTCAAGAACTGCATACATTATATCTTGAAATATCCAAAGTACGTGAATGATTAATAAGTATTGAAATGACCTAAGTAATTTTCTTACACAAAGTTATGAACATAGGATGATTCCTTGTTGTAAATTGTCATTACATTAAACAAACTGAAATCAGAAGTAGTCCTAATAAGAATGAACTTAAGTTATAAATAAATGATAAACAAATGAAAACCGACAGGAAGCCGGGAATTTGTATATATTATTATGTGTTATAGCATGTATATGTAATTCATAAAATTGTCTATTAAAAAAAGAATTCTAGAAAGTTCATAACATTAAGCACAAACTTGTACAAAGTATGAAACAATGCCGTTTGCTGAAATAGCCCATTGAACTAAGGTAAGAAGTAAGGGATTGTAAAGATTATGTACTAATTGTTTGTTTTTAGGAGATGATGGAAGCCAAAAAGTTAAGTTTGTTAAATTTGGAGTAGTTAGTATCCAAATAGGTAAACGAATCAATACGACTTTAAAGTACTTTATGTTGATAAATAATTTATTTGCTACTTTCAAAATTATACAAACGTACAAAATACATAATAAGTTATTAGGACGGTTTTATTAGGAATATTCTGATATAAGAATAATTATTTCTGCTACACTCAAAAAGCCGGTAGAACCAGTTTAACCGTTTTCATCCGCTCAGCCCTCTCAGCAAACTATTCAGAAGATTCGCGGCATGCTTGTTATTAACCTTCAATTATATAAATTTTGATTTCTTATTTGACATGAATATTAATAGTGCAAACAATCATAAAATCGTGCAGTTTCAGCAAAAATTCGGTCATTAAAACACAATTCAGCTAGATATCAAGTAAGTGTGACTTGCCAAGTAGACATATAAATAATAAAATTCCATTTGAATTTCAGTATTATTCACAACACATTTTCCATCCACAAATTCGCGATTATGAATGAAATTAACTAAAAATAAATCCGACTTCATATATCTCCGAGTCCAGTTCAACCGGGACACCCAAAATGGGCTCTACACTGTCAACAGTGTCTTTGACAATATTTGAGTTGCTGAACGAACTCTACATTGCACTTGGTGCTGGAGTCTGGGGCATTGGTGTGCTGGTGAACCATGGATTGAAAAATGACAAGTATGGTGGCACACTCTGTTTGTCAGGAATTACTGCTGCCTGCTTATATTATGTTTTCCATGCAGAAGAGCACCACACCCCAAACAGGCAGAAATTGGTTGTGATCACTGGCTGTGACTCAGGTTTGGGCTTCTCGTTTGCCTCACATATACATGAGATGGGCTTCACTGTGCTAGCAGGCTGCCTAGATTGTCATTCAGATGGTGCAAAACAATTGGAAGCCCTAGGTGTAAGAAGATTTGATTTGAATGTCACCAGTGTTGAGAGTGTGAACAGGGCTGTGCGATACATTAACAAGGTTCTCTTGGAGGATGATGATAATGGTAAGCTCCTTTGGAAAGATTAGATTAGATTACATTAACAATTATTTGTTTACAGTATTATGGGCTGTTATAAACAATGCCGGCGTCATGGTGTTTGCTGAATTTGAATGGCAAACTGATAAACTGATGTTTGATCAAATCAATGTGAATCTTATTGGCACGATGCGTGTGACGAAAGGTTTAGCACCGCTGATGAGGCAATACAAATCACGTCTGATCAACATTTCCAGTCATTGTGCATTGGAAAGTCTCCCAGGACTTGGTGTCTATGGAGCAACCAAAGCAGGAATCAAAGGTGAATTCTATTTCATATCAAAATTATTGAAATTAAAATGCATATTCTTTAGGTTTTACTGATTCATTGCGAGTGGAACTACGGAAATATGGAGTTAAAGTAATCAGCTTCATCCCAGGATCCTTCCCAACCCAGAGCAACATTTTAGCGAAGCAAATGAACTATGTGTATGAAATGCGCTCTTCCTTCACAAGCGAACAAGAAGAGTTTTACGGGGATTATTTCCAACGTTACAATTCATACTTGAGTGCAATTGCTAATCCATCTCCAGCACGGAAACTGCCCAATCCCGTTCTCTACGAACAACTAGAGCATGCCCTTCTTGCACGTAGCCCACGTTACCATTACAAAGTGGAACCAGGTCGTTATTGTATATACCATACTTTGTTTAAAATTAGTCCGACTTGGTTGCGTGATTATTTTGTCGAAATGTTTGTCCGTATGCCTAAGTATGAGGCAAAAAACGTAAAGCCAATCGAAACCATTGCGTGCTACAATTTCAAATTTGATCCCGATGGTTCGGACCGAATGGCTGATGATAAAACGTTGTTCAGTCAGCTCAGCCAAGACGGTAGATGGTCGCAATTTAGAGAATCCAGAGAATATGAGTATGAAGGTAGTGGCGGCGATGATGGTTCTCGAAGGGAAGTTTACGAAACTTCTGATATGTACGATTACGAACCAGCCGCAAGAAGAAGAACTGAGCCATCTTTTTCAACTGCAGGCAGAACTGCAACAGATATGTCTGCCCCATCATCCCAAGTTTATATGTGAGTGTTATGTGTATGGTGAAATTAATCTGTTTTTATATTCCGCAATTTTTCGATTACGTTTAATACTTAATGCGCTATCATCAGTCTATTAAATAAAATTTTCATCTGTATTTGATATAGTGGTCCACTTTTTAAGTGTGAAGGGTTTCATAGAATGAAAGTTCGTTTGAAAAAATTGCAATTGTCCATTTCCACATCTTCTTTCTTATTTGGTTTTCCTTGGTATTAAATTAATATAAATATAATCTAACTATTAAGATTATTTCATGTTTTCTTTAAACTGTGTGGCTTGATTAGTTTCTGGATTATGCTCGTGCTTAGAGCAGAATTAAACCGTAACGTGGGTAATATTACACTTTACTCCCTCCGTGTATAGTTCACCTAGTGAAGCATGGCTTTTATGACCACAACTTAGCCAAGTTTTAAACCCCGGGAGTAAAGGCCACTTTACTCCCGCATCGTGGTTCTACAGTGATACCTCGTTAATATATATGTTTTGCGTCCAGTAATTCCGGATGTATCAAATATTTATTATTCTTCTTCTAAACCATTTTTTATTCCTACATTCAATATGTGAATATTTACTCATTATTTCTATTGTTACAGAAGCAGGGTGTTTATCACATGTTAGAGGAATTCCAGCGTGGAGGGAGAATTAATTCTCCCTCCACGAATTCCAACAACACAGGACACAGGATATTTTGCATTGGTTAGAATGTGGTATGGAAATTTTGCTTTGATTTCTGTATGGTGTATATAATGACTATGGCTGGTTAAGGTATTGTTTCAACAATTCATTCCAATATATTCAATATATATACTGATAACTCATTTTATTTATTGTTCCAGAATCTACTAGAACAGTTAAAGTCTTCATTGCATGTGAGGGGAACTTCCATCAACATAGAGCATTTTGCATTGGTTCCCATATGATGTGTAGAATGGCTGTGGGTGATTAAGGTATGGTATCAACAATTTATTCCTATATATCTGCCAGTCCAGTTGTAGTCTTCAGTGCATGTAGGAGTATCTTCCATCAACATAGGGCATTATGCAATGGTTTCCATATGGTGCATATAGTAGCTGCACAAGTGATTGGGTATTGTGTCAACAATACATTCTTATATTCAGGTATTTTGTAGAATGAACCTGATATTCAATATGTGAATGCATGGCTTATCATTTTTATTTTTGCAGCATCAGCGAGTGTAGCTGGAGTCGCCATTGTATGACGGAGGAATATCGGACAGCGTTGGACACCTTAGCTTCAATTATTAAGGAATCTTGTAAACAATTTATTTAAGTATGTTCAATATGTGAATACATGTCTTATCATTGCTAGAGTTGCCATTGTATGACGGAGAAATTTCTGGCAGCGTTGGACACTTACCACCAATTATTAAGGTATTTTGTAAACAAGTTATTTAAGTATCTCCAATATGTGAATACATGTCTTATCATTTTTATTTTTGCACCATCTGTGAGTATTGCTAGAGTCGCAATTGTATGACGGAGGAATTTCGGGCAACGTTGGACAATTTGCTCCAATTATTAAGGTATTTTGTAAATCTCATATTCAATATATGAACACATGTCTTATCATTTTTATTTTAACAGCATTGGCGTGCATGGCTAAAGTCGTCATTGTGTGACGGAGAAATTTCGGGCAGCGTTGGACAGATCGCTCCAATTGTTAAGGTATTTTGTGAACAATTTATTTACGTATATTCAATATGTGAAATCATTTTTATTTTTGCAGCATCTGTGAGTTTGGCTGGAGTCGCCATTATATGTCGGAGGAATTTCGGGCAGCGTTGGACACAACATTGTTATTTTAACAGCATCGGCGTGTATGGCTAGAGTCGTCATTGTATGTCGGAGGAATTTCGGGCAACGTTGGACCCTACGCTCCAATTATTAAGGTATTTTTTAAATAATTTATTCTCTTATTCAATATGTGAACACATGTCCTATCATTTTTATTTTTGTAGCATCTGGAAGTATGACTAGAGTCGCCATTGTATAAAGGAAGAATTTCGAGCAGCATTGGACACTTCGGTCCAATTATTAACGTATGTATTTTGTATATCTCATATTCAATATGTGAACGCATTGCTTATCATTTTTATTATTGCCGCATCAGCGAGTGTGGCTGGAATCGCCATTGTATGACGGAGGAATTTCGGACAGCCTTGGACACCTTAGCTCCAATTATTAAGGTATTTTGTAAACAATAAGTATGTTCAATATGTGAATACATGTCTTATCATTTTTGTTTTAGCGGCATCTGCGATTATTGCTAGAGTCGCCATTGTATGAAGG
>JARJDZ010004202.1:0-12243 GCA_030264555.1 Aleochara sp. GC000083 | reverse complement strand
AATTTAAATTCCAAAATAATTTGTTCATTAAAAAATTTCATTCTAGTTTCAGGAAGTTTGAAAGTTTGAAATGAAAATTCTCATTGTGTGCTTCAATCATGAACTTCAATTTGTCGTTGAATCGTTTGTGTCGACTCGTTTCATTGTTTGCGTTATGTTCGCAATATTTGCTCGTAGAGCCAAATGTGAAATTATTATGAGCACGAACGGATGTAACTCGTAACTGCGACCATATTCGCCGTCGCGCTCATTTCTCAATGTGCTTGAATGAGTACAGCGAGAGCACTGCATTTTGTCTAACTCCTCGCAAGTCAAATGTGAAATGTGAAAGAGCAAAAACGATGCGCTTGGTTGATGCACGCAGCCATCATCAACGTCGGGCGTTGCTGCACCAAACAAAAAGAGCATTGAGCCACAATCGTGTGCACTCATTGCAGTCATACAAATTTCAAGTGAGTCCACAGGGAGCTTGCTGTGTAATTAGTGGAGTTGTGAGTAATAGGGGACATGACTCTATGCAAATTCATTTTGTCCACGAAAGACAATACCAGAGACCATCAAATGCAATTGAGAATACATGAACAAAATGTCAACCCTTATAACTCCTCATAATTTGCAATACTGATGTAGTTATTTGTAGTAATTGCAGTAAACACATGTCGCATTGAAAACTCCAGTGAAATGTGAAGTTTACCTTGTGGAAGTGGGTGTAAGGTGACGGCCGTGCTCAGCCTGTCGCCCCCCATGCTCACCAGATGCGGTGCATCCGTTTGCAGCTTGAGCGCCCGGCCGGAACTCTCCGTCAGCTCCACAGCGCCTCCAGGAAGCGGCAGAACACCCGCATTATGGGAATTATGATGATGGGCTGTCGATCGGTCCGCCACCGGAGATGTGCCGTTGGTCAATGTAACTCCAGACATTGTTCCACCTGAAAGATAATGAACGATATCAGTCTGGGGCATTCCAATGAGTATCTGAAGCGTCATCAAAATAAAAACTTAAGTTCTACTTAAGTAGTAGTACCACGAAGCAGCAGCTAAGGCAATAATTCTACAAGTGGACACTTGTGGTGCCAAGATGCATTCATTAAAACTAATCAACTAATCAGAATGCTTGACGCTTTATGAGTCACATTGATGGCAAGTTGATTGACCCATATTTAATGANAATTCTACAAGTGGACACTTGTGGTGCCAAGATGCATTCATTAAAACTAATCAACTAATCAGAATGCTTGACGCTTTATGAGTCACATTGATGGCAAGTTGATTGACCCATATTTAATGAAAATACAAATGAAAATGTATGAAGGGAGATGATGCAGGGAATGTATTTGCAAATGTTGTTTGCGTTTCCTTATTACTCTCATGTTGCATTATCATTCTATCAGATGTTGTCAGTTCGCAGAAATGTTTTTTTTAAATTGTATAAATAATTGGTGAGTCACAACTACTGGAATTGTAGTTAATTTTATAGTAGTTTTCAATGTGGTTGCTGTTTTTAATGATGCACGCATAATTTAACTAAATTTTTTTCTTTGTTGACTACTAAACTAGTTTATGTATGTGGAAAAGTTACACATTTTAAAATCAACACGCACGTTTTTATCCAACTTTAATTATTCATTTGGACATTTTTTTTTATTTTTATGTTTGGTAAAAGTAACATTAATTATTTAGATTTGGTATTTTCGAATTGGAATATTATATGATGCATTTTTTTACTTTGCTCTAAATTTGCTAATTTTGTGATATAATGAAATCATAGCTTGATAAAAAATGAATAAATTTATGGAAGCAATAGCTTTAAAAATTCAGAAATCCTTTTCCAACTTTCTTCTTCTATAATATGTTTGAGAATTTTATTAAAAAAATCACTCGATATACATAAAATCAATCAAAAATTTTCCATCTTTCGAATGGAATGAAAAACAAAAGTATGGTCAATATTTCTTTTGTGCGAAGTTCATATGCTGTCTAAGAAAATATTTTTCAACTGCATAGACATAAATATCTATGTAAATACCAAATTTCTGGAAAAAATCCTTAATGTTTAATAACAAGTTTTTATAACTTAAAATATCTGTACTAATAAACAAACATTTAACATCATTTAACAACTTTTTGTTCCCTTGAACATAATTATCCCTCACCCAATTGGGTAATTAATAAACCTTGAAAATTGATTACACAACTCACTTGTTATTGAATTTCAACTAATTAAAAAATTAACTCAAAAGAACCAAATCAATCAAAACCAAATTTCATCAAAATGATTCATACCCACTTTAAAAACAAATTCGTATGATAATGATGCAAACCTCAATGGGCAATTGCTTCGTGGGCAATTTGCTCATTCGAACCCATTGCATTCAATACACGCGTATAATAATCGGTGATTATTACTAATTGGAATGAAATTTATACCCAGATACATATCTCGCATGATGCAGGAAGCTGAAAGGCTTGCATCGTAGTATTTGATTACCAACCAACCAACTTCTCAACAAAGTGCGATTGGAACGCGTGCAGTGCATAAATTTTCAGAGCAGTGAGAAAGTATTGCTTTATCTGCAGAGTAGACCTCTGCCGATGCATGCATAATGTGATCATTTCACTACGAGCGATTCATTGTCGGCGCGCGTATGTTATAATCAATGATAATTGCTATCGATTCGACAACAAATTGTTATTCAATGTTTTTAATACTCCCATATTAAACAACGTACTATTTATTACTCGGCCGATCAATGCAGCAATTTTTACGCACGAACGCTTTGCGGTTCGTGGCGCTACTGTTAATTAACATTATCATTTACAATTATTATAGTTTAGCGAAATGGGACAAACATGCTGCGTCTGTCGCCAAACAAATTAATTTATTGGAGACTGGCCGAGTTCGTGGCATGTGCGTTTATTGCATCGTTTATTTATTGCTTGGTTTTCTCATGCTCATGTTGTTAAAAATAGGATATAAATTGTTGTCACTTTGCATATTACGTCATATGTAACAAATAATGTAAGGAAGTGTTTGCAAGATATTTTCCTGTTTCCTGTTTTTATTCAATGACAAAGATAGCAGAAGATCATTTAAAGATTTGTTAATTGTGTTAGATATGTTTTTTTTTTAAGGATTGGTTTTACCTGTTTATTATAATCAATTAACATGATAAAAATACTGATTCATCATTATCAAAAGATATAATATCTTTACCAATTTATTGATATCCAAATTGCTATCATATAATATTTCCTGGGTTTGGCGGTTTATCAATTAGAGATTCAAATTATCATCAGAATTATTCATAGAAATTCATTTTATATAAAAATTTCAGGAAACTATAACTTGAAAGATATCAATTAATATTTTGATTTTTATATAAAATACAAGTGTAAATAAACTGACTAGTAAGAAATGAAATATATAGTCTCAAGAAATTATATTATTTTTATCAAAATCAAAATACATCAGCTTGACGAATGAATTTTAATGAATTCCCGAGATTAATTCCTGGGATTCCATCAAACTAATTAATTAATTCTACCCATTCTAAACTGACCTTATGATTTAACCATTTTATGAATTTAGAATGAAGATTACCTCCAAATTTCCGTAAATATTTACGACTTCGTAGCATTTCCTGTTTAAAACTTAATTCCACCGTAAATTAAACATGTTAATTAAAACTACAAATTTAACCAAGTTCATCCGCAATAAAAAACTTCAATTTTCACAAACAATTAATTAAATCGCACTTCTTTCCGCAACGCACAAAATGTCAACGGCCTCATTTATTTATAATCCCCAATCTAAAAATAAACGAGAAGACCTCTCTCCCAGCAGAGCACAAATAAATCAATTGTTTTACTTGTGATTGATGCGCTTGCAACTAATGAAATGTCAAGTACACGAAAATAAATTGACGCGTAAAGATGCGCATATGTCACGTTCCAGAAATGAATTGATCACTGACTGCTGCATGATTGGTGTTAAATGTTAATAAAAAACAAATAAACTCTGCCTCCACTCATCCGCTCAATTGCGCAAGCAATCGCGATTGCTGTAACCAATTTCGAGCCATCCAATCGTTCACATTTAGTTGTATATTTATTTGTTTGCATTTTCAATTTCTTTCGCTGTAGCAACACACATTTATCATTTGCCCATCCATCAAACGTGCGCTTCCTGCATTACTTATTTATATGCTGAATGCCGTAATGGAAGCTATTGCAATTCGCTCGATGGCTCATTCTTAAGCGGATAACGTTTATATTCGTACGAATGCGAAGGCGCAACAAGTGAAACTTGACGTGTTTTACTGCATTGGATTGCGATGCATTTGGTCGATGTTAATCACGTATCGATCGAATCGTTTCGATGTCGTGTGCAATGATTTTAATGTTTGGCTTTCTTGGGCAAAAGACATACTCGAACACGTTGATTCTACCGTTATTTACTTGCAGGTGCGTTTGAATGGTTAGGTGAAAAAAGTAAAAGTTTTCGATGAGTTAATTCATACTAGTCAATAAGATATCTTCAAATTTCCATTCAAATATTATGAAATAGAGGTTTTATTATAGGATTTTTAGCCAACTGCTTTTTGATTCTAAACGAGAATAGCAAAGAAATGTTTAAAAGAAAATAGCTTCAGGATATTGTGAACAGAATTGAACACTAAAAAAGTGCGAAGACAAAAAGGAAAGCAAGATGAAAAAATAAAGTTTTCGATGAGTTAATTCATAGGTAGAAATTGAAATATCCAAGTTTTTTGGTCAAAAACAAACTTCCATTCTAACTAAATCGACCTATTATCAAAAAGTTTTCTTATTGAACTTTAGCCAACTGCTTAAGCAAAATAGCTTCAGGAGTTTGTGAGCCATTCTAAAAAATGACAAGACCAAGAAAATAGCAACCTCTTTCAAAGATGTTAAGAAGAAGTTGCTGTAAGTAAGAAGAATACAACTCGTTTCTCAGCAATCATTGAACTGCAAACCTGGACCTCCCAGGGAAAACAGGATTGTAACCGGTAATCTACTGAAGAATCCCAATTGGACCATGAAGATCTCACAGCAAAGTCATTTACAACTTAGAGATAATGTTTTAGATCAGTCTTGATTTGTAATTCAATTGCGATCATGTTTAGTTATGCAACAACTTTTGGGTCTGGACAATTTCAAGAATGAATCCTCCTGAATTAACTTCAACTTGAATCACTTGAATCCAAGTGTTTATCTCGAAATTTTCAGAGGTGAAAACGAATAAATCCCATAAAATACTTAGTATTCCAAGAACCTACAATCATAAACAAAACACAATTAAAATCAAATTGAACGATTTCATTTTTACATACGATAACGAACAGTTTCATTTCTATGAAGCAATTTACGATATTCCAGCCATAAAAATCGGCGCGATAAACGTTGGAAACACGTCAATGCATACAACCGACAGTTTCTTCCTGGCAGAGAACGTTGAATGGCCAACAGCCAATATACGAAACGTGGTATGGTCGCAACCAGACGCGTGAACATGCCGAAGATATTAATTGAGTTTCTTTTCGAGTCGCGACCTTCACACGCAACCTCTGGCTCAGCACATAAACTACGACTAAAATGCACGTTCAAGCTTCATATGTGTAACTAAACGGCCCATAAACGCCGAATAATTCTATTAAATTTCATAACGTGCATGCGTATACGATACACAAGTAACACATTTTATATGGTACACACATAACGAAGGCTTATGCAATATGCTGAAGCCTCGGAGGAGAGAATTAGAATGTGAAGGAAATGTAATAAGATATGCGTACATTGCATGCCAGGAGAATCGCCGAGGGCAAGCAGAAAAGTTCCAGAGAAGAAAAACCAAAAAGATGAAAGGCAGAAGCGTGAGGATAAATGAAAGGCACAAACTGGTATGGTAGAAAATATGAAAAATCTCCGAGATGCAAAAGCCAGTTTATATAATAATGAAGAGACGAGATGGGCGAGTGAAGCATGCTGCAAGGAATGAGTGAGGGCAAATGTGGAAGGTTTAAACCAAACAGCGGGAATTTGATGAGAAATAACGAAGAGATTAAATAAATGAAGAATTCTCAAGAAGAATTTTCGTATTGGCTATCTGGGCAGGTGTTTTCCAATTGAATACATCCATTTTTTGAAGATTTTCTTCTTTTTCAATTAGTTTGATATGATATAGTTTCCAGTTTCATTTATCTTTGTAGCTACATTCATGTTCAGCCAAATATAAACATTCAGAAATAGTTATTGAAGATTAATTAATAAATTCAGTATTTACTGAATTTGAAGTTGTTTGCAAACTTTCCATGTTGAAACAGCAACTCAAATTCACTTCGAAGACATTGAAAAGTATAAATGAGTTTCGCAGCAAATTATTTACCTAATAATTGCCATAAGAGAAAGAGCTTTCAATGTGTAACTACTTTATGAAACATCTTATAAATTGTTAACTATATATTTTCAATTTTGTCCTAGATTAATTCATATTTATCCAACATTTTAACAAAGAGACAACTCAAGTTTCTGAAGTTGACTTAAGAAATTCTCCAGGAAAAATGTAAAAAATGAATGATTTTATATTCTTTCAAGTGTTTGCAAACTACCTATGTTTAAAACAGTAACTCAAATTTATTTCTAAGACATAAAAAAGTAAAATTACACAAAAAAATAGTTATTCATACTTTCAAAGTCTGATTACTCCTGAAAAACCATATGTTTTTCACTAAAATAGATATAAAATTTTTGCCACAGATTCTAAATAATTCGTATGACAGATTTATTTATAGTTGCAATCAAATCTCACGCTTTGATCTTTGCATTGAAGTAAAATGTAAGCAAATAGCAAAAGTTGAATCAACCATGAAGAAAGTTCGACTATTCAGTCAATTTGTCATAAATTACATCAGTTATATAATTGCAATTTCCTACTTTTCCAAACAATTGCACACATTATAGCTTACAGCAGCAAAAATAAGAAAAGATTCAATAAAATGACTTCTAAACTTCGAATATCTCATATCTTTTCTAGTCATTACACCAAATAGAAAGAGAAACTGAAGTTTATGGAAAGCTTATCGACAAATATGTACAAAACCTGATTGAACATCAAGATTTAACCAACCACTTGAATTATTGAATTGTTTTCAATATCTGTCTGTCAACATTTCACCTACCAACTCAGCAGCCGTGTCGATAAGCGTAAAGATGTGATGACTATTCACCTATTATGCCAGCATAAACTGGGAAACGATGCGTTTTGAAAGTACAAAACCCAAATCGCGTTTACGACCAACTTCTATGACCTATTCAAGCTTGTTCGTTCGTTCAGTTGCACCGAGTTTTACTGCAGCACATTTGAGCAAATTGGGCGAGCGAGAGCATTTGCAATTGCCATTAGAAATCGCGATGGTTTCGCAACGGAAATATTCCAGGTAGACTGTAGGCTTGGGCCGATTGCTCAGAGACAACAAACAAACGCATGGCATGGCCATACAAATATTATTTACAAACGCTGAGAGAGGAAAATGCGGACGAACCAACGACCGAAGGAATGAACGGTCCGAGAATTTATTCCGAGGGCGTTTTAAAGCCACCACACCAAAATGTCCCAAGAATATGTATTAGAATATTGCTGTTCAACAACAAATGTTGCCAGCACCCACATTTATTCATGGAATATCCGAGTTGGACCTGAGACGAGTAGCACTCAAGTTGGTGCATTGTTAATTTTCAATAAGGCGTTGTTATTCCCATCCAATTATGTTGTAAACGTTTGAGGTGCGTTTAAATTTTCTGAGGATTGTATTGCATGTATCATATAAATTTTAATTATAATGCAAATTTAAATATTCAATTATTACTTAATTTTCTTTGCATTGTTTTGTAAAGAAATCTAATTGAATTGATCCTTGATTTTCAGAACACTTATTTCCTTCCTTCAAAATGTCATCCGAACATTTCAGTAAACTCAATAAATTTGTGATCTTACCACTGATTACGTTTATCTTGATTCTCATGAACCGACTTAAAACAATTAATTAGATCATCAGAAGTCTTAACTTCATTCCCCAAGCTTAATGCCTCATAAAAGTAATTTAAGCATTAATTAACTCTTGACATTTCGAACAAAAAATACGATTCTTGAAGAAAGTCGTAAGATAACGATGCCAACCAACCTGCATCGTGTGCATTACCAAGATAAAAGATAGAAGCCACTTACTTGATTACTAGATTGATTGCCTGCCTTCAAATCTTGCGCATTTATCTTCATTTGTAGCGTTTTTCTCTTCGATAGCGAAGACCTTTCTTTCTTTCTTTGCTTCGGAGATCTCCCCAACGCATACCCAATAAATATTTCACTTTCGGGGGACTCCCCCGACCACTCAATCAACTCCAATCCGCCTATCTAAGTAGTGAGTCAGCATTTCGGAATTTCTTCATCTTCTTCCTAGTTGGCAGCGAAAAATGCTTTGTGAGCGGCCAGCAGGAGTGCATGGAGGCCGTTTACGCACGTCATTACTCACCGATTTCTTGCTATTCATGCATTTTTCGAGCCGCCCGGCTTGAGATTACCGTTTGCTTTACGCATCGTTATCTTCAATCGGCGATTACAATTTATACGCTAAGCGCATTCCTAATTATCCGCGCCAAGGTACACACATGAAGTGCTCTGTGTTGCTCAAAGGAGTTTCGAAGAATGCATAATTGCATTTCTTATCAAGTGAAATTTCTTTTTGGACATTGAGGCAAATAACTTAACATTGCAAATTGCTACTCTATGCTCTAAATTGCTCTATACTGCTTTGAGAACGTTCAGGGTTGAGCAAGGAACTATCATTTGATTCGTCTGATTAGAAGCATGTTTCAATGCTGAAAAATCATCCCCCAAGAGATTTTAAAGGCACCCTTAAGGTCGGCCATAAAACGCAATGAAATGATGTCAAAATAAAGATGCATTATGATATTTGATATATCAATTCTTTGAAGCCAGAAGCTTACATCATAGCAATAAAATGTTCTCATTCAAGGTTTATATCAACCAATTGGTATTTCTATTCAATTCAACGCTTGAATTCGCTTCAATATATGAATAGCTTCGAGCATTGTTCCTATACACTTAGCGTACAGATACGAATTGTTCATATGCCGGTCGTAAACAAAAAACGAGCAGAACTTGTGTGTACTCACTCTCAGCTCTCGTTTAACACGTAATTATTGCCAATTAGCTCATCAAGCTTTCGCGCCATGTGTACGTAAACACACGCTCTCTGTGTACACAGGCTCAGCGAGCAACAACTCTTCAACGCCGACGAAATGCGCTGATAACGTTCATTGCTGGCTCTCATCAATCAAAGTCGAGCACGTGATGATCGTACAGCTCGCGTACGCTTCTTGCCCGGCAATCTTGTATCTTAAGCGGCGCTGATAAAGCCATACATTCATGAATAAACGCATGAACTCTTGCTTTCACCTTCAGCTGCATCTGCCTCCAAAGCTGCTTTGCGGCTGAAGAAGTGATTATATTGAATGCTTGTGCACTTACCCTGCTGGTCTTTTGCTCGGATGCTGGCCGTGCGTTCCTTTTGCCGTTCGGTAGGTAGTAATTGGCTCTGCCGTTTTGTTGCAGGCTGCTATAAATAAGTCCACCGCATCACGGCGTATTGTTGTTATGTTTCTGATTCGCCTGCACCGCTCGCGACGCCGATGCACCACTTAATCCCTGTATGCAAGACGCGATGATTAGCATCAGATAAGGAACGTGGAGATGTAATCAATGTACTGGTTAAATAAAGCGTACTTACATTGAGCAAAACGAATTCGCGTTCGCGGCGAGCACAAAACGACGAGTCCTGCGTGCTGCTGTGCTCTGACGCCAAAACGCACCAACAGCAAGTTTCCAACTGGCGGCTCGACTTGCTGCTGCAGGCCTGCAGGCTGCTTCTCGTAACGACAAGTTGTACACACATGCATGCACGTTCAGGCACATTCGGGCATGTTCAGCGCTCTACGCGAAGAACCCATGCAACAAAACGTAAACAAGAAGCAAAAAACCAGTTATCACAAATTATGCGATTCAGCAAGCTTACGCCATCTTTGACGCCATACTGACGTCATCGCAACGTGTGTTTACCTAAGTTCGACTGAAGATGGCGCAATTAAGTAGTTTTATTTTATAAATATTAAATACACAATTAAATATTACCAATAATTAGAGTTTTACCTTATGGGAATAAATAATTATAAATATTGTTCGTACCATATATTCTAAACAAAAATTCAATAAAATTTTTAATTTTATTTTGACAATATGCTGTTAGAGGGCTCTACATGTCTCCAAATTGTTATTTCTTGAAATAGTTTAATTACTCCAGTTTTCTTATAATATTTTTATTTCCCATCCTTAAATTTATAGTTACAAATTCTTATTGGAAAAATTGTGCCGTTATTTGTAAAATTAAGTTAGCGGGAATAAAGTAACATTACTCCCTGCACGACTTAACCTCAAAAAATATTCCAAATAAAATAATAATTTTTTGAATAAAGTTTAATTTTAATTTAAAACGAGATGGGTCGCCGTTATTATTGTGATTACTGCGATAAAGTATTCATCGATGATATAGAAGCTCGTAAAAAGCATTTGAATAGTGCACATCACTTAAAACTTCGAAAATTACATTATGATTCATTCCGAGGTACATTTCACACAATTATTTAATTAATTACTTGTCTCAAATATGTTTCTCTTTCAGATTTATCAACGATTCTACAAGAAGAATCTGTAAAAATACCTTGCAGACGATTTATGGGCTCAGGTTATTGTCAATATGAATCTAGTTGTAAATATACTCACTACACGCAGGAACAACTATGGGAAATTAAGCAGATGAGTATGTTCTTATTTTTAAGTTAACTACAGATTTCAAATATATAACTAATGTTGAATTTCAGTCATTTTTGAGGAACAGAAAAAGCTTCATAAGGAATATGCAACAAATCAACATGATGTACCAATGCCTCTGGAATGGTTAAATAAGTATGTTGAGAAACGAGATCAAGCTAAAGAAAATGTTGCTAAGGTCTCATGGTCATATCCAGACTTCTTAAGTAATCGCTATGACTTACCACCTTCAATGAAGAAATTCCAGCCTGAATATTTCACTGATTCTGACTTTAATGAATGGGGCAAAAATTTCAAGTAACTTGCATTGAAAAAGGTGGAATGTATTGAATGTTATGATGTTATATTTAAGGGTTCTTTTAGTTTATTACAATCATTGAGTCAATGTTGGATATATTTGTTGTCTGCATTTGTCAATCAAATGAATAAAGCATAAATGGTTTCAACTAATAAGTTATGTATATTATTAATAGGATAGATCACAATGGTATCTCTCATGTTTTAACATGTAATAAATATCTATCTATATGTATCTGCTACCAATAGGTAATAGTGAATGAAAAGGTTTCAGCATTGTATTTGTTAAAATGTAAACTTTGCAATACATTGTGAAAGTTTCTGTTGCCATTAAAACGAAATTGTTTTTGTTGTACATGTATCACTGTTAGATATTGTTGGATGATAAAAATTGACTTTTCTTGATATAAATGCAACGGTTTTTTTGAATGTTACTGAGTACAATTATGTCATATTTCTTAAGTGGAGTGTGTCTAGAAGAAAACATGTTAGTAACAACGTGCTTGTACAATAAGTGATTAATTTTATTTAAATATCTCTATAGTTTTGTATATTCTTTTGTTAAATGTTTATAGTTAAATGTATATAGGTGAGTTATGTCTTATTATTGTATAATGTAGCTACCAAGTTGAATTTAGAGTGGGTCAGTATCCTATCATTATTGGATTGTATACGTGCGTTTAGTTTCAATCGGCATGTTGTTGTTAAGTTACGAAAACAAACTGTTCTTGGTCAATGCGGATATTACCATATCTAAGATGGGTCGGACAGGAATTGGGTTGGTAAACGTGCATCATCTATAGCTATACAATTTGGTGTCTTCCTACTGACAATATATACGCATCGGTTTCATGGATAACAAGTGATAAAAAGTCAGCACTGCCTGAACGCGCAATGCAAATACCATATACCATTTGAATACCAATTGTTATCAATAAGTTCTGTATATATTTGATGGGTAAGCATATGAAGGACAACAACGAGTAGAGTCAATCAATCTCAAAGGCCGAAGGAGATCTACTACGA
>JARJDZ010004188.1:0-12204 GCA_030264555.1 Aleochara sp. GC000083 | reverse complement strand
ATCTAACGAATCCAAACTTGTTACCATAGACTTGATACCATTAATGCACAAAGAGATGCTTGCGAACTCATTCCACAAATTGCATTCATTTCATTTCTGCGAAAAGTCTCATCCCATCCCGAGCACCACTATAAAGCTTGTACCAGTCCGAACGATCTATGAATACGAATATGCACTGTAACAATAGTTTGGCAACATGCTGCTTTGAATAGTAATACGGAATATGTCATTGATACTGAAAATACCAACATGGATATGAGGTTAACTTTACTTCAAATAACATCACCGTGGTTACCGCTGTTATTAGAAACTCCTATAACCTGACCAATCTGTGTTCAGCGATTGCTTTGCTGGAATATTTCAGCAGCCGATTATTCTGCGTTGGCGAGAGGGATGGCCGATTAATTCTTGTGCCAAAATCGTGAATGCCAGCCAGCAGCATTGAGCATGCAGTTGAAATTCGCAAACTAGCTGAGATTGGATTCCGTGTATTTTATGCACAAATGTTTAACGAGTCAGCAACAGGCGCAATTATTTCATATTTTAATTAGAGGTTAATTAAACTATCGGTTTGAAAATTCATTAAAAATTATCCATTGAACATTATTCTATCATTATTTTTAATGAGGGAAAAATGAATGTCTGAAAAAGTATGAAAATAGAAACTTTCTACGAATTGTCACTCATGATTTGATGAATTCGAAGTCATCTTGCATGAATTTCCCATAGTTCCAACTACTACTTTCCAAGTTCCACTATGAATCAATAAGTATGTATAGCGTGGAAGAGAACTCTTCGTCCTCCCCGTCCACTTCCGGCTTCGGGGAGCGCCATTTGCTGGAAAACTTAAGTTTTTCGAAGCTCGTAAAATTCGCCGAGTGATGACAGCGCAAGAAAAACACATGGCACTCGTTTTCCAGCCAGGCATATATATATGTATATGTATGTATCCTGGAACGAAAACCTAATCTTATCTGGAGGCGTTTTTCAAAGAAGGAAAATATGTTTATTTTTTAAGAGCCGAGCGACGTCGATGTCTACGTAGCAATATCGATATAAAACGCTGACAATTTCGTTTCTTTTTAGATTGCGTTCGTTGCTTTCTTGCTGCGTGATCTTCGATCGTTGGGGAAGATGTATTTTGAATTCGGTTTTCGAAATGAGACGTTTCATGGCGTTTGATACGATGTGTCAAGATGATACGGGACAATGATGAGGAATATGATGGTAATGGAAAAAAGAAGAATGTATAGAGATATACCAACAGTATTTCGGAAATTTTTTAGATCAATTTTAGAAGGGTTAGGATTTTTTAAAAAATTTAAAACTTTAATATTCTAGCAAATAAAATTAAAAGTGCTATAATAGTCCTTGATTTTCTATGGAGATCTCGTATTTATTTCATATTTCATCCATTAAAAAATATATACAAAATATGAAAATTACATAGGAGACATCATAAGGATAAATTATGAATCCTGATTTTTGTCTTCTATTAAAATTTTTCTGAAAATTTTATCTTCATCCTTTTCTGCATCTTTATAATTTATGTGATTTTATAACATTTTCAAAGTTTTTAAGGCCATTGTTAATTCAACTAGCGAATTTCCACATAAATCAACATTCACGAGATGATTCCATATTGAATTATCCTTTTGTTGACATAACCTTAAATCAATAATGGACATAATAATAAAATAGAATTCAATCATTGTTATAATGCAGAAACACTGTATGCAAAAGAGCACAGAGGTAACTCATATGAATAATCTAATATCTATTCAGTTCCATGATATTTGCACATATGGGATGCTTTCAAATATACTCCATTTAACATGCTTTATTTCAAATTTTTCCTAAGGATTCATGTACTTCGAAGAACTTAAATCAACTTTTAACAACTTTTAATTGTATTTATTCATATGTACCAAAATTTTCTTAATTTTAAGTTAAAGAGGGCTATTTTGATAGTTTTGCAAAAACGGATGGAAAATTGTATCCTTGCAGACGGGTGTGGCATATGTAGCAAAAGAGAAACCGCAATAAAATCAGGATGTCACCAAATCGCTGCAATAGAGAACACGCTGAGAGCAAATGCGCCATCCGAGCACGTACACTCAAACGATATTATTACATCAAGCCACCAGCAGGATACGCCAGGATATGCAGATAGGAGTCGACAAGCAAGGTATTGTTATTGAATCCTGCGGATTTCGAGTATTGCACTCCTGGCGCGTTCGTCTTCGACATCTTGGACAAACCGGAAGAAAGGCGTACAATAGGTGCAATCTGATATAGATATTAAATATTGTTTGCTTCCTTTTTACTGATTTATATCATTTTTTCCTTATAAATAAAAGATAAAATCCGTTTTCTTTTGATGGAAATCTATTTCATTGAATTTTGTGTATCTGTAATCAACAACTCGTTTTATGAACGATTTTATTTCTTGTTGTTAGTATTATCCTTTGTAAGATTTGCATTTTTCATGTTTTCCAAATTCTCAATCAATATCTTAATTCGTGTTTAACTTAGAAGCATTTTCGTGTGAATTATTTGAGAAAAAAACGTATACAATTGAAACTCCTATTTAAATTAAATTCAAGAAATATAATCTACAAATTATTAACTTTCAAAATGTGAAACAATCAACTCGATATCTTGATTAGTTTCGAAATTATAAATATTTTAAAGTAACTATATCTTCACAAATTTTGTTCTTTTTAGTCAAAATTTATTAGAGTTGAAAAATCAAAATCCTGGAAGCTATAGCTTATATTATGCTCTTTAAAATACTTTTTTTGTCAAGAAAATTGGTCCAGCAGTTTTTAAATAAAATAGATTCTGATGAGAATTTACGTTGACAATTAATAGTCTGGCAAATGGATTACGATCTTCATACCGGAAATATTCCCTTGAAAATTCATGATGGCGGCTCTCGTTCGATTTACATTGCGGTTGCTAAGACCAAAAATCCTGAGTTCAATCTTCCTTAGCAACGACTTTAAGCGGCTGGAAAATTTCAAATTAATTCGAAACGAGCGATTTTTTATCGCATTTTCATCAATAATTCCGAAACAAATTATCCATTTTTTTTTTTTTAATTTTCAGAGATTATTTATTATATATTTATTAGTATATTTAAGGCTTTACAAAATCGGAAATTAATTCTACCATAATATTCAAAAATATATCTCCATTTTGAATGATTAGGTATTTATTGAATTTATTATATTAGAAAAGAATTTTTAATCATTGACAATTGTTTGAAAATCAAATCAATAAACAACTTTGAATTTCAATTTATTTCCAATTTTAATGAACATTTCGCAAGTGAATGATGCTCTCTTCATTAACTGCACATCTTAATTAAAAATCTGCAAGCATTCATTACCAACTCAGTTGGAGTGCTATATTATTCTTCCACATTTCATTTTCTAGATAAATTAATACAAAACAATTCCGACCTCATAGTGACTGACTTCACAGTTAATTAAATGTCGAAGAACTCTCATTTCATTTCTACCACGATTTCAACATTTTCCTCCAATTCGGTGCATCGATTCGCACGTCATGTTCGGTTAGGCTTCGATGGGTTTTGCCTCCGACTTGCAGACCTCAAGGGGGGCAAGATCAAAAATTGGTTTAACCATCACACAAAAGATCATCCACCCGCGGGGCAGCTTATCTATAGGCGTGCAGTGTCATCGCAATGCACAATGCACAACAGTGCAATATATTATTGCCCATTCATAACCTGCGGTTTCGCAAACCGCCAGCGAACGCCAACGCGTACAGCAGCAGAGGGGAATAAACAGGAAATAAATTGGATTACTGACCCAACATGCACGTTGCTGCATCGGGTTTCGGGTTTGCCACAGCCACTGTAGCTGCCTCCGACAACAAATATGCGTTTCGTTATTATTTTAGTCGCGTTCAACGTTCAATTCATCATCATTCTCCCAGACAAATATGTTGTGATAAAGTCTACAAATTTCGGGATTGCTCGAAATGTTAGATTCTTGTTCAAAATAAGTGCAACAAAATTCATCTCTTCGATGGTTTTTATTGTTTGTTCATTTTATTGCAAGTACCTCTATCCTTGCAAATTTGTTACTCAGCCAGAATCACAATATGAAGTAATATTTTCTTAATGCATGAAATTTCAAGTAGGATATATTTATAATTCTGGTTTTGAGACTTTTTTTTAAATTTTTTAGTTTTGCTAAAGATATCTAACCCTGAATGGAATTTTGCAATTTATAATCTTGCTAAATTAATCATCTGGTTTCATTTTGATCAGGTAACAACGAAGTTTATGCTTGATAAAACCAAATTTCTGTAGTTATCCTTGAATTTCTTTTGATATTCGTTTAACACTAAATCAGTCGTTTCTAGATTGCTTTCTTATTTTTGCAGATAGTAAACCAGTTCCTAAAATTTTTGATATTCCTTGAAATTTTACAATTCTGATTTAGAAGAATTTATCTAATGATTTCTTTGTTGTTATTTTCTATCTCTTATATAATGGTTGTGGTTTGTAGCTAAACTTTCACTAAATTTTGGAAATGTAAAATTTTGAAAATTTTCAATAGGATCAATAATTAAGGTACCATTGCTTGATCTTGTTAAATTGCCATATTAACAGAATTTTAAAATTTTATATTTGTTGAAAATTTGCATATTTGTTTATGGAACGGCAATTCAAATTTATTGTCAATAATAAATCGAGTTATTTACATGAAAATAGATGAAAATTTCACACTTATTCCTAGACTCCAAAAAATTTGACGATGAGCTTTAGTGTTTCTTAAAACATTAAAAGTATTAATTTTAATTATTCTTTTGATTCTTTTTGTCCAACTTTGAGTATTTATTTTATATATTTGAAATTTTGCCTTTTTGTTAGTTTTTCTTACTAGGTTTTAGTTTATAATTTATTGAAAATTACCAAAATAACACAAGTTATTACACAGTATTTGATCAGATATAAGACACAAATAGAAACATTCATTTTTCAAGGATGAGTATTCTTTATCAGTAAATAATCGTTATTGAATTATTTGCCACTTTGCATTAGAATTTCATGATATAAAAAACTACTAAAAAATGTTTCTAATCCAGTAGATACTAATTCGCCAATCAATTATTAAGAAATGAAATCTTTCATTTATTTCAAAAATTCTAAAATTTGCAAAAATCGTATTGCGATCATGAGAAACCTAAAGCTCCACAAAAAATACTTCTTCATACAACTTGTAATTATCAAACCTCAGTAACTTGAGTATCCAACATCAGAACAATAGTGAAATCTTCAGATCATCCCCATAATTAACAAGACTTCTAGGAAGCATTTTGGATATGAAGTTCAAATATTGGTAGTCTTCAATATCCTGCATCCTGCCTAATCGAATTAATGTTTGGCCGCATGGGACGCTTTGCCAACATAATGGCCATCCTCCAAGTTCGGGCAAATGTGTTTTGGCAAGTTTCAAGTGTGCTTACTTAACTAATCAATACCAATCAGCATCCTTCCAGTTACAAGTGGTCCACAAAGAAGCATCAATTTTATTTTCACTTATCCCTGAGTGTTTACTCCAATAATAAATACTCCAACTCACATCAGAAAAATACAACATTGTTAACGTATTATGTATGTACTCTTCCAAAAGCTCATATAATCCTTATGTGTTCTCCAATAAAACCACTTTTTTATATAAACCAAGAACGAGCCCATGAAAAAAGATTTCTTATTAACGTCGAGATTCAGTAATAACCCCGAAAAAATACCTTCTCCAAGACAATATATAAGCAGTTATTGGTTCTATAGGAATACTAAAAGTTTATTTCTGCAATAATAATGTCATTTTATAGAGCATCCCATTTTGGGCCCTCGATGGGCGTTATAAAACGGCCGCAGCAAAAACCGAGTGCGATCAAAAGTTTAGGGTCACATGCACGTTCGAGCAACAAAATACAATGCAAAAAATTTGAAATGCCCACAATGCTACAACAAGATACACGTTGCGCATTTTGGCGTTCGTTTTTTTGTCGTGCATTATTTCATCGTTCGCGAAACTAGTCGGCACATGCCGGGCGCATATTAAAAATTCTATTCGCAAGCCGGCGAAGGAAACAATTTGCGAATTGCGCGATATCACATGTGGAGGATAATAGGACGCTGGCGCGCATAAGCGTGTATCCTATGGCGATGGTTATGTTGCGAATATGATACGATATGCTTTTGCAACAACGGAGGTTGAACTTTTATTCGCCGCGCACATTTTTTATTCATTCGCAAATTCGCCGCGCTGGTATTAAATTTGATTTTGAGTTATATCGCTCAATGTTGAATGTAAACGCATTTTAAGTGGTTTATTTTAATTTACCATGAAAAATTGCTATATAAATGTTTCGACTTTAAATTGAAAATTATTAAATCATGTTTGCACGATAAATTGCAATCCATTTGTAAATTGTGCGCCGATTCACAGATGGGAAATCGATTTCATTCAATCGAACCTTTTTGATTGGCTCTCTTTTCACATAATCCTTTATTTAATGCTGTTAATTGCAAAAACGTGTCGATATTGAATTACGTGTATGACATTTATGAGGTATTCCATTTTTTTTAAATTTTTAATCGACTGAATAAATGATTTTTGCAAATTAGTAGCTTTGAATCTCAATAGATTAAATTATAATTTTGAGAAATTCAACGATATATTTATTTTTTTCATGTTAGAAAATTTTCGAAAATTTCAGTGATTCATTCTAATTGTTTTGTTTTCTATTTGCCATTTGATGTTATATATGCAGCTGAATAATAGGTCTATTGAATTTTTCAGATCGATTCAGTAATTTCAGAGACCATGAGATTCATTTTCGCGAATTTATTTTTTACCAAAATTCTAAATAAATGACGTGTACATATTATAATTCGGATTTTTAAACGAACAAAATACACGTTTCTAATAATCCATTATTTTAGATATTATGTGTCAAAACTGTTTTTTATATTTACTTTATACATTGATAAATTAATGAATTGCAATAATTATAGAAAGTGATCAAAGTTTCATTAAAAATAAACCCCAACTAAATAATTTCCATTCATTAACGAAAATATGTATCCACTACAAATATTAATCATTAGTATGATAATTAAAATGTCCATGCATAATGCATATTATCCATTCACTTTGGTGAACTTCATTAATTTTTTTAATTAATATTTTATTGAATAGTACATACACACTAACCTCATGTTTTCAATAACAGTCCATTTTATCAATGAAGAAGATAATTAAAAAATATTTCATAAAACGCAGCAAAATATTCAATATTTTATAAATAATTAATTTTTAATTACGTCTGCGTTCACACTAGTGGATTAAATTTAATTCATGATTTAGTCGAAATGATCAATTGAAACTTAATAAATTATGTAAAGTTATATTAATGGATTGGTTTTACGCATAGGCATTTGTCTATTACTTGTTTATTCAATACAAATAAGTGACATCAATTAGCAAATTAACAAAACGTGCAGAATCACATATGGCACATATGAACGTGACAAGGAAATTTACGATGCGATGTGCAAATAATTGCATCGTAATAAATTAAATAAAGCTCGCAATTTATCGTGATTTGATAATCACGTCGCATTAATACATCCACTAATCAATTTGTTAATTAAAAACACATCAGTGGAAATCACGCAACTCTATTATCGATGGGGAATGCATTAATCAAATGAGAAAATTAGTCTGCATCGAAAATTTTTGCAAAACTATGTGATAAATGACAGTTTATTTTACTAGAGAAGAGTTGATACAAAACTTTATTCCAGGAAGTTATAAAGTGTAAAATTATTGAAACGATTTTTTCATAGGTAAAACAGATAGCAAAACAAAAGAAACTCCAAATTAATAGATACTAAAAAATTTTTGAAAGTAGTATTATATGTTTTGTGAAGAGAAAATCACATCAATTAATTTGATGGTAAAAGTAATCACTGTAAACTTTACACATCAAATATTAATTTCCCGGGAAATTTTCCAGGATTATTTATTTAATTTGTGGTTCTATTTGTCTGAAAAATAAATGTAGATATTTCCTCGACGAGCAATGCGCTCGTCCATAGGATGTGGACGGTTGATTTAATGAAATAAAAACCATTTAGAAATACAGTTGGCTGTCGTCCTTCGTCGCAGTAAAAGCTAATTCGGTGCACAACATTCATTCCCGTGAATTATTGCGAATGAAAGTACCCTTCACGTATGCGTTCGCGGACGAGAGACGTCCAGAGATGCAGTGCAACTCTTTATTTCCGCGCATTAACTCAACGATGTTGTTTTAATTAAAACCATTTATCCAGGGCGACTGAGGACGCTTGCAGCTTTTGTTCGCCGGGAGCACTCCCGTTAACGGCTTCATACGCCAATCTACACTTCCGGTTTTTCTCGAGTAGTCCCGGTATTCGCACACACATATCGATAAGGTGGAACTGGCTAGATTTCCGGCTGGTTGGAAGGAGCAAAGCGACACCGGGTGAATTGTAACTACCGTTTGTTTTTCCGCAATTCAAACGCAATTTTCGCCAAATGTATTACCCGACTCACGTATAAACTAATACCCAGACCTGTTGATTTTCAATTTTGCACATGGCCCGGATACAATTTGCACGGAAAATATTTTGTTTCAAAACATGTTTTATGATTTCATTAGGAAATTCGACCAGAGAATGCGATTTTTCCATTATGTACCGAAAAAGCAACCATTTCATAAATTCAAATACAGATCTAAAATTCTAAAGTTCTGACTGCAATGTTTTGGTTCATTACATTTTTAGATATCTCATTTTAAAAGTTTGGATATCTCACAGTCCTGCACAGATTCGGGACCNTGGGACCATGACCAATGTTATTTTTTCGTCAAAATACTATAAATGCCCTTTGAATCAGCAAAATCGGTCCATTACTTTCTGAGATATGAAAATTTTTGAAAACTCAAGCGATTTTAAGAATTTCATATGGCTTTTTTCGCTACAAACTTTTTTTTCAATTTTTTTCTTTGAACGCAATTTCAGCTCTCCCCAGTGCCAAAAGGGCATAAACTCGTACATTTTTGGAAAGTTCTAATCAAGATCTACAACTTGGTCCCAACTTTCGTTTAATTCGTGCAGTCGTTTAATAGTTATACGCAGTTAAAGGAGCGAAAAAAAGCGAAAATTTTGCATTTTTAAGACCCTATTTTTTATGTTCGGATATTTCTGAATGCTGCACAGTTTCGGGACCATGACCAATGTTATTTTTTCGTCAAAATACTATAAATGCCCTTTGAATCAGAAAAATCGGTCCATTACTTTCTGAGATATGAAAATTCTTGAGACCTCGAGCGATTTTAAGAATTTCATATCGCAATTTTCGTTACAAACTTTTTTTTTTTTAATTTTTTTCTTTGAACGCAATTTCTGCTCTCTCCAAATCAAAACAAGCATGGAGTCATACATTTCTGGAAAGTGCTCGTCAAGATCTACAATTTGGTTCTAACTTTAGTTCAAATGGTGCAATCGTTTAAAACTTAGAGGCAATTGAATCAGCAAAAAAAAAAACAAAAAATTTGCATTATAACTTCTGGTAAAATATTGTACCCCATTTGAAATTCATAGCATTTTTATCAGTGTAAGCATAAACAATTAATAAATTTCATTTTATGGATTTAAATCCGACAGAATATTCATCAATATGTCAATAGGCTCTCAATATTAAGCCTCCCATGCGGGAAACGGCAGGCGTGTGAATTAATGTGCCCGAAAGTGAATATTTTATTTTTATCATCACTCAGCGATAATGTAGTCGTCGATTATGCGTGGATGCAAAGTGCAAGAAGGAGTGTACACGTCCTGGACCCGCAGGACGTCGCCGATCATGAATAGGCCCTGTTCGCTATCGGGCCTTATTGATAAATGAGGTAATAAAGTATCGTGAAAGCTTGAAGCGACTGAGCACATATCACGCTACGGACAAGTAGTCGCAGAGGGCGCCCCAGTTCGGCCCCTAAACGTCGATTACAATTTAGCCCGCGTATCCTGAATCCTGGCCGGGATACGCCAAGGCTGCCAAGCCATGCCATAATAATAATAATAAATAATGAAGATCACCTATGCGCAAGGGCCGCTCTCCCGATATGCTTATGATAGTCCCGTAGGGAGGCGAAATTGCCTATGCATACGCAGATTATGCTCTGCGCACATATTTTAGTGCAGACTCCATTAAGTCACTCGTTTATGCAAAGTGGCCGGGTTTCAATTTACGAATTTTCGAATATTTTTCACTTCCATATAATTATCTACAGAGGAGGTGCTTCATTTTGTTCAAATTATTAATGCTTTTGCACTTAGGATAAGGATTTCTATGACAACACTTTAAGGATAACACTTTATGAATAATTTTAGTTCACTTTGCTGGTTTGAAATTAACATAAGGTAAAAATGTAAGACATCATTTTGTTATGATAGGACAATCAATCAATGAAATTTATTTTTTGCTAAAGGATTTCCAGGGGATCAGAAAAGTTTAATTATGAAATTAAAGTAATTTTAGATCACAATATATTAATTTAAATGCATGTATAAAATTTTACTTCATAGTTTGTTTTATATCTTCAAGAAAGATTGCAAACTTGAAAATGTTCTCTGGTATAAATTTGGTGATATGATATAATGACAAAAATCTAATGAATTTATGGATAAATAGAAATCACACACAGTAATTACTAAATTAATAATTGATTTAATAAAAAATAATCTTTGAAATAAAGTTTATTAGGAAGATTCCTTAAAATTTTTCAATCTTAATCTTACTTGAAGCAAACTGAAGATTTATTTCAAAAAATTTGATTTAAACAAAAAATAACATCATTTTATAAGAAAGTCTAAAGAAATTCCGTAATTCTAACTCGTTCTTTTGAGACGAATATTTATAAAATCTTTAGATAATATTTTCCAAAGAGTTGTTAGTTATTATCCTTGCAAAATTAATATAATAATGTTTTCTTAACATACTTCTGGAATCTAAATTCCAGACAATCATAAAACTATTCAAATAATAATTAATAAGAATCGAGAATTTTATATTAATTTTTTATTAAAAACAGGAAATCTCAAATTATTACGAAGAAAAGTAATTGGTTTATAAATTACACCTGCGCATTTATTGAAATGCTTGTGATGTACGAGTCCTTTAATGGTCCTCGTAAACGAATGATCAGTGAAGTGAGAACGTCTGATAAAAATTTTACGATGCCATAAATGCATAAAAGTGTATCAAAATTGATGGAATGCAGCTTGAAACAAATTAATATTTACGATACTGCATAAAAACTGTCTAGTTTTATTGCCTATGTTAAAATATCACAGCTCTTTATTTAAAATATTGGGTATCAACGAATGCATTGCAAATACAATTTATATTTAACAATAATTTTTCAAAACTATACAAATAAATTTCATTAAAAATTTTAAATATGCTGCTATCAAATCTTGTAGGAACCAGACTTCAAATACTTTTTTAATCTTTGAAAATCTTTTGTAAAATATTACCATGTTGAATTAAATGTATGAATCAATTATGTCATAAATATAAAGTAATAATTATAAATTAATAGTTTTTAACAATTCACATGAAAACAATAGAGTTTAATGCAATTATAAATTGCAATTAAAATTATTAATTAACTGCTAAATTATTGAATTATGAAGTGCATGAAAATGAGAGATAAATTAAAATTCCTACTCTAACAAACCGGAAACATGTTTATCCGTTTTCTTATTGGATAGCTTCCTGATTTTTTCCTAGAGTAGAAATCAGAAGATATTCCAGGATAAAAAATGTGAAAAATTGTAAATTGGGACTAAATATTTTAATTTTAATCAGGAAACAAACGATTAAGCAAACATCCATTATAAATGTAAATATTAAAGTTTGCATCCTGCATCAACAAACAAATATCCTAGAATTTCGAAGTAACTAAAACTGCACTAAACCCATTCCTACTTTATCCAAGAAAGGAAGGAAGAGAGGAAGGAAACAAGATCTAGGTATTTACCAAGATAAACATTTTTGGGTATTACTTGAAATTCTCCTTGAAACAAACAGGGAAATTAAGGATACTGAGAAAATATCCACTATCCCACTA